>CABHPR010133882.1:0-26302 GCA_902168415.1 Peromyscus melanophrys
AGAAACAGCACAAATTCTCTAAGGCAATATATGTATGAAAATGCAGAAGAAAAGTTTAGTGCTGGGAGACATGAAGAGTAAGGTAAGGTTTTCAAGTTAATTGGGAACAAAGGCATACTGTATCATGTATGATGTTTATTGAAAAAATTAAAATCAATTCAGATTCTTTCAACTTATGTATCAATACTTTCCTGTGCTTTAAATCTCTTGCTCTGTAAGAGGAATGGCAATAATATGCACCTTAAGCACTTTTTAAATGCTATACAGATATCAAGCATTTAGCAAATGTTAGCCACCATTAGGCAATGGGCAGTCATAAAACTTTTATGGTGGTAGAGTGGCATGGTCACATTTATAATCTGGGCTAGAGAATGGGCTTGAGGACTTTAGTACTAGAAGCATAGAGACCAGTTATGTTCTCATATGAGATTAACCCAGGAGGTGATGATGGTCTGAATGAAACTAGTTAGTGAGAATATAGAGGCACCCAGAAGGAAGAATGCTCCCAGGATGTGGTATGTAATTGATTGAAAGCAATCAGTAAGGGGAAGGATTGACTCAAAGATTAATCCAAGGTCAGTGACTTGAACTGGGCTGAAATCAAGTGGAAGAAAGTACAAAAGAGGAAGGGGAGCCCACAGATCTCAAGAAGGAGGCCATTGTTTCCAGAGCCAACCGACAAGTGCTCATAGGGAAAGGAGTTCCATACACCCCAGCATTTGCTAGTGGTCTCACAGGCGGTACCTTCAGGGCAGTAGTCCTTACTGTTCAGACTGTAGTCCTCACCTTACAAAAGAAAACACCAAGACTCCAAGTTAGTAAGTGTGAGTCTCGATGTCATGTAGCTTCAAATCTCATTTTTTTCTAAAGCAAAAATTGGACAATCAGGGAAGCTTATAAGAGAAAAGATGCCATTTTCTGACCAAGTACACCTCTGACCTTTGAGATTTATATATCAAGCTTTTCCACAACCTATCAGATTTCCAATACAATACCAAGTAAGGCTAAAGCCACTTTATCTTTGTAAGTTCTTATTCAATATGTGAAATCCCACTCTCCACATCTTGTAGTTACCCTACAGTTAATGGCAACAAAGACCTCAGCAACTCAGAGAGCTGCATGCTATTTAGCCCAGGCAGGAAACAGCAGGAGTTGAGAGTCTGTACAGGAATTAACAAGTATGCAAATGTCTACTTAGAAAGGACATTTGAGAAATGCACCAGTAGCATGGCTAACAGAGACATGTTGCTGCTGTTCCATTGGAGTCTTATGGGTTGTGAAAGGTTGAGAAACAGTTAAACCCCACTCTCATAAAGGCATATAATCCCTTGACATAATGATCACTATATTGTCTACTAACTATACATGATTATGTTAGCTAACTAAACTCCTTATAACAGTTGTCCATCAGTTAAATAGGATAAACAATGTAATGGACACCACACTATTGCAATGAATATTAGGCGCATAGTAATCAAGTCCAAGTTCCACTATTTACTGGACTCAAAGTCATTTTATTCCCGCTAAGAGAGAGGAAACTCTCAGCAACACTGGAATCTGAAACAGTGCATATTAGAATTTTAAAATATTAAATACAATAATTAATACTTAGGGAGCATTACATAGTATATTATTTCAATTATGGTATAATTTGTATAATTGCTGTGATTATTTGTAAGAATCCTCAAGAGACAATAGACACAATCAGCCTGCCTTGCTTGGTTTAGGCTGCTAGAATAAAGGAACAGAGTGCACGGCTTATAAACATAGAAACAGTCCTCTCAGCTCTGGGTGCTGAGAAGTCCTTGGTCAAGGACACTGGTAGATGTGTTGTCTGGTGAGGGCTTGTTTCCTGATTCACAGACAGCCGTTCTATCATCAATATGGTAGCAGAAGCTAGAGAGTTGAATGAGGACATTAACTCATTCATGGGGCTAATGCCTTCTCCAAATCCCAATGCTAGTGCTATCATGTTTGAAATTTTAAATATGCAAAATTGAAAAGGGGGGGCAACACACCAACATCAAATGTATAACACAAGGCAAAGTAAAAAAAAAAAGGCTTCCCTTTTCTTACAATATAGCTAATCATATAAGATCACTCTTATTTTCCCTACTCTTCTTTGGATCCTTGTCTAGTCTGGAATAATTCTATCTAGAATCAGAAATAAAAGACTGTTTGGGGTTATATGGTTGTGTTCATCACTTACCAGACTATTGTATACGGAGTGGCTCACGTGGTACAGCACATGAATCTGACTTCCCTAATCCCTATAGGTAATTACTGCATACCTTTCATGAGTGTGTGTGGTTTCAAACATAAAGTCTTGTAGCCAAGTCTGCACAGCTTCCTCTCTGAAGCTCTGAGAGCAAGGAAAAGAGTTTTATGATTTTTCCTGGTATTAAAGTCTTATACTGCACATGTAACAATGAAAAGGACTAGAAATGAAGCACAGCGGTTGCTGGTGGTAGAGAAGTAAACCACTCATATGGAGAACTCTCCGTGACGTGACTGCATAAAGCTGGAAGGACATCTTCTCAACCAGAGGGACCCCTACCCTCTAGAGACAGACTGGTGCTAAGAAACATTAGAGAACAGATATAAAAGGTGCAAGGAGGAGGTGGGCTTGGTCTTGAAAGGGCAGCAGATGAGATCTGTGAAAAGACAACATTCTAAACCAGCCCCAAGTGTAACTGAACATCAGTCATATATTACCTAAAGGAGAAACTTCTGCTGAGCGGTCCTTTGGCTACTCCTGTAGGATTGTCTCTCTGTGCCCAAGATTTACATGTGAAGTTCAAATCCACAGTGCAGCTGGGGCTGGTGCACTGACAAAAAACCAGACAAGAGGTGTCTGGAAGCCAGGAAGAGAAGTTTCCCCAGAACATGAAACCTGTGGGCTGTGACAATGAGGATTTCCTCCTTCAGCATGTGAGGAAATAGATTTCTGTTATGTGACTCCATTGTTAGTATTTTATTATGATTCCCCAAGTAGATTACTTCAGCATGTGGATTGTATTTTTTCTCCCATTTTATCAGTTTTACCCCATAGTGATAATATTAATAAGTCCCTTGGTGATACAGATTAGCTTAGTTTTTGCCTTTCTTTTTATGCATTAAATTCCATTAGACTCTCATAATGAAAAACTGGAATGAAAATGAAAACTCCTTACTGACGTTCGGACGGTTGTCTCCAAGAAGAGGTTCCAGGCTCATTGCTGCATCTAAATTTCATCCTCCATCCTTCATATTCATCATATTCATTCCTTAGTCTGTTCAGATTCAAATACTGCTTTAAGGCCTGGGCAAGGTCAGAAGCACCGTGAACCTAAATCATCTGCTCTGCTACATGCTTGTGTGGAAAGAGTGAGACAGGGAGCAGGGGAGACAGACAGAGGGAGACAGAGATGTAGAGACAGGGAGAGAGAGAGGGAGACAGAGATAGAAAGACACAGAGAGAGACAGGGAGCAGGGGAGACAGAGGGAGACAGAGATGTAGAGATGGAGAAAGAGGGGGGAGACAGGGAGAGAGACAGGGAGGGAGAGAGATAGAGACAGAGAGAGAGATGGAGAGAGAGATAGGGAGGGAGAGAGATAGAGACAAAGAAAGATGAGGAGAGAGACAGATAGAGACAGGGTAGGAGAGAGATAGAGACAGGGAGAGAGACAGACTGAGAGACACATGGAGAAAGACAGGGAGAGGGAGACAGCAAGGGAGAGAGATAGGGAGTGAGAGAGAGATAGAAAGAGTCAGAGAGAGACCATGAGAAAGACAGGGAGGGAGAGAGAGACAGAGAAAGAGAGGGACAGAAATAGAGACAGGGAGAAAGAGGGAAAGAGTTAGCAAGGAAGAGAGATGGGGAGGGAGAGAGAGAGGGAGAGACAGAAAGAGAGAGAAAGAGAAAGAGACATACAGAGAGATAGAGAAAGACAAAAAGGAATTTTTGAAAAGGGAAACTAAAGCTTCCAGAATATTAGGGAGTCTTTGGAATTTACATCTATGAAGTGGCTGAGTTTCTTGGCAGTTAGGGATGAAGAGATGCAGTCCACAGTGTTTCTAAAAGCTAACTCTGGAGTGTGCATGATCTCTCTTCTATTGAAACCAATCTTTATGAGGATGTGTTTTCCAAGTGATTATTCTAAAACACCCATTAAGGGCATTATCAGGTATGATAATGTCTCAGGTGCAATTTAGAACATGCAATTATTACAGTCTATGATGGCTTCAGAACCATCAAGCAATCAGAAGCAGCCATAGTACTGAAGTGGAAACAGCAGTACTTGGCATTTGATACTGTTACCTACAAACTCTTGTTCAGGTTGATTTGGAAGTTCAGTTTCTACCATATAAATAAGAACACTATTTCTGGAGATGCCTCCACCTCTACCAGCACACGAATACCGATGGTCTCAGAATCAACCCGCACTCCGTCTTCTGAGTCCTCATGTTTCTTACCCACTGAATGGCTGCAGGGCTCTTGAATGTTCCAGGAAACTACAATTCTAGAGAGACTTTGCAAGTCCTTTCTATGTAATGTTTGCCATTTTTATTGTATTTAATAGTAATATGTCACCCAGATAAGTTATTGATCTTACTAGAACAGAGAAGAGCTGGCCATGAGACTCCACTTGGAAGTGGTCACATGTTTGCCTTTGCAGAAGATGTTAGTGAGTCTGGCTGGCTGAAGAAGGCTTTAAGGAAAAGCAGCCTTGCCTTAACTCAGAAAGGCAAACATATCAGCATATGTCCAGTGAAGATGAATGGGATCCTCATAGCTATGAGTCAGTGTGCAATTTGTAAAACACCTTCTCACTTGTGAGCATGTGTTTGCTTTTCTCCCCTCTTTTTTCCTATCTTTCTTCATTTCCATCTCCTTTTTACTGTGTCTATCTCTCTTTACTTCCTTTTATCCCTTTTCCTTTCCTTTTTCCTGTTATAACTGTTTTCCCATGTTATTTCTCATGGCCTTCTTCTGCAAACATTTAATGATTACTGGGCACTGTGCCAAGAATGGTGTGCATTCAGAGCCGAAGGATCATTAGTTTTAAAGAGTGTGATGTTTGTGAGATTGACAACAGTGATTCTAATACAGATTGATAGGGCCATCATGATGCCTCAGGTGTTACCTAAGAAAAAAATCTCTAAACCCAAATAAAGTGCATGGTGGGGGTAGCCTGGGGCTATGAAAGAGTTTCTGTAGACATGACCACGAGTTCGCGTTGAATGATAAACTTTAATTTAGATTATTGGCAAATAGGAGAAGAATCTTCTAGAAAAGAGACCAACAAAAGCAAATAATTGTACATTTGTTTTCTTTTGGAGAAATATAAATGGTTTTGCATAGGTGACAGTGAAGGCCAGTGAGGTGGAAACAGGGGCAGGTTGAAGGTTAGTGGCTAGGTACTGAGGCCAGGATTTAATTCTGGGGAATGTTGTGAAGGACAAGTATTGCATCACATGACAGTTAAACTTCAATTAGATTTATTGTTGTTGGTTGTTATTATGCTTTGGGCTCTTTGGGGGCCCACCACCCAGCTCCTAAATAAATCACACAGAGTCTCACTATTATTGATGAATGCCAGGCCTTAGCTTGGCTTGTTGCTAGCCAGCTTTTCTTAACTTAAATTATCCCATCTACCTTTTGCCTCTGGGCTTTTATCTTTCTCTATTTTGCACATCTTTCTTTACTTCTTACTCAATGGCTGGCTGTGTAGCTAGGTGGCTAATCCCTGGTGTCCTCACTCCTTTTCTTGCTCCTCTTCATCCTCTCAGATTTCTTCTCCATTTTTCCTCTCTGCCTGCCAGCCCTGCCTATCCTTTCTTCTGCCTCTCCATTGGCCATTCAGCTCTTTATTAGAGCAATTAGGTGTTTTAGACAGGCAAAGTAACACAGCTTCACAGAGTTAAACAAATGTATGACATCTTTAACTAATATTTTACAGCAATTTATTTTTTAAATGAAGTTAAAATATAATCACATCATTTTACTCCTTTTTTTTCCAACCCCTGGTATTTACCATCTCTTGTTTGCTTTAAAATTCGTGGCCTCTTTTTCTTTAATTGATTTTATACACACACACACACACACACACACACACACACACACACACACACACCCCACACACACCTAAATATATCAATACAACTTTCTGTATAATGTTTCTTGTATGTATCTAATTGCAGGGCGGCTCACAAAGAAAATGATACAAAGAATCTAAGAGCTGGTTCTGTGAGAAGAAACAAGATCTAAAGAGCCCTGGCTCACCTGACCCAAAGAAAGAACGAAAGAGAAGACTCAAAATTGACAGAATCACATTGAATAAGGAATGAGAAATGAATAAGGAAACGTTACAACAGATACTAAAGAAATTCAGAATATCATAAGGAAATACTATAAAAACATATATACTTCTTTGTGTTGGACAATCTCAAAGAAATGGATGATTTTCTAGATTCATTCAAACTACCCAAATTAAACCAAGAATTCAACAACCTAAACAAACTCATAACAAGCAAGGAGATTAAAACACTAATAAGAACCCTTCTTGCTAAGAAATGTCCTGGCCTAGATGGAGTCACAGCAGAATTATTCTAGACTTTCCAAGAAGATCTACAGCCAATTTTTCTTAATTATTAAAAATAAATAGAAACAGAGGGGGCACTCCCAAACTCCTTCTATGAAGCCAGTATTACTCTAACACCAAAACCAGGTAAAAATACAACAACAACAAAAGAAAACTACAGGCTAACATTCTTGATGAATGTAGAGTTAAAAATCCTTAATAAAATACTTGCAAACTAAATACAGACATACATCAAATACATTATCATTGTGACTAAGTTGACTCTATTTGGGAGATACAAGGGTAGTTCGTTATAGACAAGGCAGTAATTGTAACAGGCCACATGAATGGACTTATATACAAAAATCACATGATTGTCTTAATGGATGCAAGTAAAATACTTTGACAAAATCCAATATGCCTTCATGATAAAAATTCTAGAGAGTTGGAATATAGGGAACAAATCTCAATACAATAAAAGCTATATATGAGAAACCCATAGCCAACATCATCCTAAATGGAGAAAAACTTGTGAAATCAGGAGCAAGATAGGGCTTTCTACTGACTCCACTTCTTTTCAATACTGTGCTCAATGAAGTAGCTGAGCAGTTCAAGAGAAGGAAATCAAAGGGATACAAGGAAGAAGAGAAGTGAAACTATCTCTAATCAGATTTCTAAGTCTCTTTTCTGTTTTCAAGACCAACTGAACAGTCAGGGTTTCACTGCATATCTGGGCTTCCCTGACCTAGATTCTCTGCTGTGGGGAAAGCAGTTGCTGAGTCAGCATTTCCTGACCGCGAGAAAGGAACAGCATTTCCTGACCGCGAGAAAGGAACATGGATTATTCATGGGGCCTGTGCACTCTTCCAGGTGCAGCTGGGATTGCCCTGGATTGGGCCCATTTGCAATGTAAAGGCATGGCAAGAAAATCCATTTTCTCTTTTTCAGATCTGATTTAATCTCCATGCTTCTGTCAATGTTAGGAATTTAGGCCGATAACGTAGAAGAGAGGCAGAACACTGTGGCTTCTGACAACTTTACAGAAGGACTTTTTGGATGCTGATTTGTGGGTACTCTCTTGGAAATGATTTCAAGAGACCGTCTACCTTTTTATGTGTATAAAACAGTAAGGGGGAGTTTTAAGCGAGATAAATCTGGATTTGAGTTCTGTGAACTTGGGCATGACAGTTAGCTTCCCCCGTAATACCATTCCCCTTCCTTGTAAGAATGACAACATTGGGAGGTGGGTTCATCTTTACCTCTTCCTGCACATGTGACATTGTGACACAGCACTGGAAGAGAACATACTTTCTTGGACTTTCTGCTTGGGTTCAAGTGTGTGACTCTTAAAAAAATTTAATTAACTTTTTTTTTTTCATTTATTTCACCTGCCAACCACAGTTTCCCCTCCTTCCTCTCCTCTTGTTCCCTCCCCTCCATTCCTTTCTACCCCCCTCCCCATCCACTCCTCCTCCATCTCCATTCAGAAAGGCACAGGCAGGCCTCCAATGGCGTTGAACAAAGCATGGCACATCAAGTTGAGGTAAGACCCAGCTCCCACTGCATAAAGGCTGGGTGAGTTTAATCCAGCATGGAAGACAGGTGGCCAGCTAAGTGCCAGGGACAGGTCCTGATCTCACCGCTAGGAGCCTGTGACTTTTTATGGCCAGTGGAATATAGTGTGTGAGGGAGTATGGGGGTGGGGACTGCACAAGCTTGATCCTGATCTTAAAAGTCATCACCCAACTCTCTCTCTTGCATTTCTGCTACACAGGGAGAAGTTTCTTAGGACTTTTTCCACCTCTTCAGCCAGATGAAACAAATATGTGCCCATGTGTCTTTTGCTTTCTCTTGCTGTGATGAAACATCATGACCAAAAGCAACTTGGGGAATAAAGGGTTTATTTGGTTTACATGTTCTGATCATAGACCATTAGGACAGGAACCAGGAGGCAGGAAATGAAGCAGACACTATGGAGGAACACTGCTTTTTGGCTTGCTCCCCTTGGCTTGCTCAGCCTGCCTTCTTAAAGTTAGGACCACTGACCCAGGGGTGGCTCTCCAGACAGGGGGATGGACACTCCCACACCAATCATCAATCAAGAAAAATGCCCCAGAGTCTTGCCTACATGTCAGTCTGCGGGAGGCATTTTCTGAATTGAGGTTTCCTCTTCTCTGATGACTCTAGCTTGAGTCAAGTTTACAAAATCAAAACAAAAAAACCCAGCAACCAATCAATCACTCAAGCAAACAAAAAGCCTAACCAGCTCACTAGCTCGTTAATTGATCCAAATACTAAAGTGGTGTGCCTCACACTGGGCTCCTAGTGGTCCTTTTCTGATGACAGGCGTTCTCTTCTGTGTTTTCCTCTCTTTGCTTGTGGTCTGGTCCTGCTGAGCTAGAAGGTTATTTTCAAGTATGATGGGGTTTTGCTTCTAAAATTAGATGATAAAAGATAATAATCTACATCTTGTTGGAACTTTCTCAAATACTGTGAAGAAAATAGCCAATATGGAGAGACTCACATTGATAGAGCAAGAAGGCTCCCTCTGGCTAACTTCGGGAAGGAACTGAAGCTATCAGCCAGCAGCCTCAGAGGAACTAAATCTTAACCAACAACCATGTGATTCCTTGAAAGCAGATCTGTCCCCATGAAGTCTTGAGACGACACTTTGAAACTCTGTGAGGAAACTGAGAAAATAATGCTACCATTTCAAACTAATATACTTAAGAGATTTCCTTAGAGGAATGAACAATGGGTTGTGGTAAGCAGAATAATGGCACACCGAAGATATATCTCTGCCAAATCTAGGAACATGAGAATCTGTTAAATTGTATGGCAAGAGAGATTTTGTAGATGTGACTTATATATAAACAGTTTTCTCTGATAATCCAGTAGGTGATATCTAATTCTACAAATCCTTAAACATGCAGAATATTTCTCCACTAATTGAGGAGGAATTGTGAAGTAGGGGTGAGGAAGATGAGCTGAATCATCACAGATCTGCAGCATGAAGACACTGATGATTGAGAAAGGGGGCCCTGAACCAATGAATAAATACTCTGCAAGGTGGAAAAAGACTCAATAGATTCTTCGCTATGTCCTTCAGATGGGGGATGCAGCTATGTTGATATGTTAAATTCAGCCCAGAGGCTTCAACTGGACTCTGACCCTTACAACTTGAAGACGCAAAATTTGTATTGTTTTAAGTGCCAAATTGCTGGTATTTGATTACAGAATAAAGAGAAAAACGGATCTAGGCTAACTTACGAGGTTTAATTAGTGTGGACTTTCTTTAGTCTCTCTTCTTCCTTCATTTTCGAAACAAGGGCAAATCATTTTTCGTATCAGTCATTCGTTTGTGAAGTTGATGCGGTTGAGAATGTCCTTAAACCCAGAGAAAAATGCCCGATCAAAGCCAGATGTCCTGAGATGGCTCTTACCATCTTACATTTTGACACCATGGGGTTGGGGCTCTGGTTTCCATTATCAGTGATGCTATGGAGCAGAGGAGTCCTGTAGCAGAATATTTTAAAGTGTGTTACTTTTGTTTATGTTGCATTTGTTTAACTCTGTGAAGCTGTGTTACTATGCCTGTGTAAAACACCTGATGGTCTAATAAAGAACTGAATGGCCAATGGCAAGGCAGGAGAAAGGATAGGCAGGGCTGTCAGGCAGAGAGAATATATAGAGGGAGGAATCTGGGAGGAGAGATTGAGAAGTAGCTAGAGAAGAAGGAACCTTATTTACAATCACCATGTTTTGAATAGGAATTAATTACTTCAATTTAACTAAAATTTGAACCTGCTAACCAACATCTTCCAGCTTCGCCCACTTTCTTCTGCACTCACTGTTCTCTACTTGTAAGATCTCAGCCTTTTAGGATCCCAGAGGTATGGGAGAAAACTTAGTCTTTGTATTTCTATGCCTGGCTATTTTACTTAATTCAGTGTTCTCCATGTCCATTTTTTGAAAATTAAAATATTAATTTAAAAGCTCACTAGTATTACTGCAGTGATATCTATATTGCACTATTATTTATAATAACCCAAACAAAATAAGGAGAAAAACATAGAAAAGTAAAAGAAGCTGATTGTCCATTCATGATATATAGGTAGTATATAATAAAGTTATAATAATCTCATTCTCAGGGTTAATGAAGATTTTTATTTTAGAACAGAAACTGAATAAATCTTTTATTTTTTACATTCTATTATATTCTCATTTCATGCAAATATGATGTTTGAATGGAGAATATAATTTATTTTGTTTATAAAAGTGGCTAATGAGCCGGGCAGTGGTGGCACACGCCTTTAATGCCAGCACTAGGGAGGCAGAGGCAGGCAGATCTCTGTGAGTTCGAGACCAGCCTGGTCTACAGAGTGAGTTCCAGGACAGGCTCCAAGGCTACACAGAGAAACCCTGTCTCAAAAACAAAACCAAACCAAACAAAAAGTGGCTAAAATGACATCTCAGCATGTCTATGGTATTCTTATTATCCCCAAAGACTTCAGAGACTGCACTGTGTTCACACATTCATCTACTAAAAAAAAACTGTGAAGAATTTAAAAAAATAATAAACCAATTTCTAATACAAATAAGTATAACTATCATGAAGTTCTACCCATACCTACTAATTACTCCTATGATGAAAACAGACTACCAAATGCTAAATACTAAATGAGGATCTCTGATGTCCTGGACACTGTACTTGAATTCTCTCTTTTGGATGTTCACAAGTAACACGAAAACTATTCAATTCTTAGTGCAAGGATGGAAGAATTAATCCTAACCCAGTATTATTGCCCCAAAAGAACCTGCTCAAGTGAGACTATGTAAATATCCATGTCTTTCTAACCATCCCACATCATTTGTACAAGAAATATACAACCCACTGTTCTATCTAGTCTGAGCATATTAGCTTTTTTTCGGTTAAGATTTTATTTCTTTCCGTTATGTTATGCTTCCTTTGAAAATGAGTTTCTTGCCAGTTCCACAGAATTTCAGATGAAAACAGCCTGAAGATGGTCACGATGTTTCCAGGTGTTGAGATTTTTCCATGGCTTTAGTCTCCTGGCCTGTTTTCTTTTTGGCAACACGTAAATAGACTATTATTAAGCTAATCTTCTTGAATAGTTTTTGAAGTACATTTTCCCACAAGACAGTTATCCATGAGCCCTAGTAAGGCTGCTTGTAGCTGATGAGCCAAGTGTGAGTGGTGGCTCAGAGTGATCAGGTACCTGGAATAACAGATTGTTCAACAAAGCTGTTAATCATAAATCTATCCAGCTAGTTTCAACCTCGGTGAATCAAAGTGGGAACAGAACAGGAAGACAGTGTTTGGCGTGGGGACAGATGCCACGGCCCTTATTAATGAGGTAAATAGGAGACTTGAGTACAAAACCATAGGTAAGCAAGAAAGAAGAAAGGAAATCTCCAGTAGCAAATGGGAGAAGGGTGGAGTCATGGCAATGGCCTTTAGAGAGACAGTAGCAATCAGGACAGGTTGCCAGTGCCTCCTTCTTCCTCAGCCACTTCTACCTACTCAGAGACTGGCATCAGCAGCAACTGAAACTTCTTTATGTTGCTATATATTGTTTCACTGCAACAATAACAAAGGACATAGTTATTCATGCAAAAATCTCTGTGTGCCTCTTTGAGCTCACTGGAAATAGCCTCACACTAAGGACATCTGGCTGCATGGTGTAAGATCTTTCAAAATGCCCAGGAGGCCAACCACATTAAAGGGTGGATAACTGATAATCCACAGTTAGGAGAGTGCCCTTAGAACACCTAATACTGGAATCAGTCTTGCTGAGGGCAAAAGAGAAAAGGAGAAACACACAGTATTCCACCTGTTTTTAATCTCTCTAAACCTCAGGCTTTCTTATTTGATGTTTTTCATTAGCACAGTGAACAACTGATGCAGGTATTAGTGAAAATGCTGGGGGTCATGTCGCATGTGTCTTCAAGAGAGATCTGTGACAGGGTGAGGAGCATAGGATTAGTGATCTGGAAAGTGACATCAGCTTTGCTTTGCCTGAAATGTTACTCAACTGTCTAGATTTCTATTTCTTTCAACAGTACAGTGAGTCATGCAATATCCTGTTTTCCTAGGCATAAGTTTGTCCGGTCAGTTCAAATAGAATATATTTTAAAACTATAAAGAAATTAAGAGACCTAATATTTATGTCACCATAAATGAAAACACGCTGTTATAAGTCTGCATCTGAATTTGAATGGTTTTAGTGAGGACTTTAAAATATAAACTAAGCTAGGCAGGTCAGGAAGAAACAGGAGAAACTTGGGTGGACTGTTTGCTGAAAAGGCTATGTCAGCCTCTCTAGTGCAGAATGTGGGCTTGTGAGGGCACTTGGAATAGAGAAATATCAGAAAGAGGCTGGGGAAGGTATGTGGTTTCCTAATGGTTTTGTCTGTCTTCTACTTCCCTTTAAAAGTGTTGAGGGAAAGAAGAGTCATAAACCACCACCAATAAGTCTGTTTGTAACACCTCCATGATAGCTAACCAGATAGCCAGGTTAGGAAAAGCAGTTGCTAATTTTTGTAGCTACAGCTTTTCATCAACAACCACCCCAGGAACAACTTTTCTGCACATACTCCCAGCTTCTACTAAAGGCTTGTGGCTTCTCGTTGGCTCTGTCTGCTACTATATTGGTTAGTGTATCCAAAAGTCATTCCCTGTAGGTAAAGGTGATCTTGCTTCTCCTTCAAATTTCTGGATGTTCTACTTCTTCTTTTAGTGCATTTGGTGCTATTCACATTAAACTTATCATTTACTTTTGATCACCAGGTGAATCTATTACCTGAAAGGAGTCTATTTCTGATTGGTCCGTTTGTGCTCCAGAATGCTAACCTTGCTCCCTATCATGCAATGATTTTTCATTAGATGTTTATCGACCCAGAACAAACAGGGAATTAAAAAAAAAAAAACCGGCAGAAACTATGTCTGCTTTGAAAGCAAAGTGCATGTCCACTGTTTGATGTCCAGACTGTCATTTCTCATAGAAGAGTGCTGATGTGGTGAGTACATTCTCATCAGCTTCTTCTCCACGCTAACCTCATCCCAGGCTTTATGTCCGCTCTTCTCATCCTTTTGTCAATGTGAAAGCTGCCTTCTGTTGAAGATTGCTGGACTAGGCTCCGTTGAAATATCTGGAACTTTGTCTCCTGAACTCTCACTATAAAATTTTAAATCGATACTTGTTAGAGTCCTGCATCACACAAAATGGAAGTTGAGCTTGGAGAGGTGAGAGGGTTGTTTTAGCTCATTTGGCTAACTATGGTTATCACCAGTCTTCAAAGTCAGACTTGTCTGCCTTCAAAGTCCCTTTTGATGCCCATTCACAGCAGATGGACATTACCTTTATAGGTATGGGGAATGTGAGAAGATGATTACATGGACATCATGATTTTAGTCTGACAGAACTGTGGTGATATTGTGTCCCCTAATATATTGTGCACCCTAATAAACTTATCTGGGGTCAAAGAACAGAACAGCCACTAGATAGACATAGAGGCCAGAAAATGGTAGCACACACACACTTTAAATCCTAGCATTCTGGAGGCAGAGATCCATGTGGATCTCTGTGAGTTCAAAGCCACACTGGAAACAGCCAGGCATGATGACATACATCTTTAATCCCAGGAAGTGATGGCGGGAAGCAGAAAGGTATATAAGGCGTGAGGACCAGGAACTAGAGGTCTCTTTAAGCTTTTAGGCTTTTGAGCACCAGTTCAGCTGAGATCCATTTGGATGAGGACTCAGAGGCTGTCGGTCTGAGGAAACAAGATCGGCTGAGGAACTGGCAAGGTGAGGTTGGATGTGGCTTGTTCTGCTTCTCTGATCTTTCAGCATTCACCCCAATATCTGGTTCCGGGTTTGGTTTTATCAATAAGACCTTTTAAGATTCATGCTACACAGAACTAAATTCGATTTTGACTTCTTTGGTGTCTGATCTCTGAGATCCTTGACATCTGACTCATCTCCATAAACCTGTTTTTCCTTTTAAAAAAATTGTGGAGAGCAGACTTCTCTCTTGTGAGTAGTCAAGAAGACAGTTCATCTGAATGGGTTTGAAAACTGGCTGCTGAAGCTGTTCAGGAAGTAAGTCGTTTTCCCTTTCTGTTTTCTCACTTTCTGCCCTTGTTTTTGTGAAGGGTGGTGGCCATACAGCTGGCTTGCTCGTGTGCTTAGGAGCCCCGTTTTTACTCCTAAGTAGGTCTAGCTAGTCATACAGTGTGTTGTATGATCATGCCCTGATGGCAGTGGCAATCTGTGGCCAGTTCGGTCGGCTCTTTGTAATGGAAATGTGGTGGTTTCTCGTCTCCTCAAACTCCTTAGTGCACTGGCCCAGAGACAGATCTGATGTCCTTGTGGTGGTGCAGAGATCAAATGTCCTTGTGGTGGTGCATGAGACTTTGATGTTCTGACCTAGCTGCTTCAGTGTCTTCTTATCCTTGCCTAGCCTTTTATTCTGTGTGCTGTCAGGGCCACATGTGTAGTTTTGCTTTCTTCAACTATTTGTTCCATGACTCCTGTGCCTTTGCCATGGCCTCATTGTGCCTTGGAACTTTGCATTTCTCCTTTGTTTCTGTGAGTGAGATCTCTTTCTAGGTGAAGAGAACCTCACACTTTGGGGGATGATATAGGAACAAGATTCAAGACTTGTTAGGAGATTCACATTTTCTGTCATCTGTCATTCTATCTATCTATCTATCTATCTATCTATCTATCTATCTATCTATCTTCTGTCATCTATATCATCTCTATCAATATACCATCTATTATATATCTCTGTCTATCTATCATCTATCAACCATCTGTCTGTAATCTACTTATTTATATCTACCATCTATCTCTACCTGTCTATCTATCTGTCTATCTATCTATCTATCTATCTATCTATCTATCTATCTATCTTCTGTCTTTCTCTCTTTTTCTCCCCTCTTCCCTCTCTTTCTTTGTTTCTTTCTTTCTTTCTTTCTTTCTTTCTTTCTTTCTTTCTTCCTTCCTTCCTTCCTTCCTTCCTTCCTTCCTTCCTTCCTTCCTTCCTTCCTTCCTTCCTTTCTTTCTTTCTTTCTTTCTTTCTTTCTTTCTTTCTTTCTTTCTTTCTTTCTTTCTTTCTTTCTTTCTTTCTCATTGTATCTAACACACAGTATCTAAGACTTGACCTCTGATCGAGGAGGCTCATGATAATTAAAGAGTAGTGGCACAAGAGGAACAAAACAGTCATTTTCTCTTATTTTATGAAAGGATAAAGGCAACAGCAGTGGCTTCCAGATCAGAACCTGAGTCAAAATGGTGCCTCCCTCAAGTTCTTAGTTGTATAATTTTAGACAAGCTACTGAATTTCCCTTTACTCTTGTTTCTCCACCTGCAAAATAGAGATAATGATAAGACTTACCTCAGTGAGTACTTGTAACATTAAAAAAAATACACTTGTGAAGCCAAAGCCTAGCACAAAGTGAGTGCTTGGATAATATTAAATATTCCATTACATTACTATTATCATTACCAACAGCAATAATAATAATAGCAATAGTACTTAAAAGTTGTGACCATCTCCCCTTGACTTGTCCTTACCATGTAAGTAGAAATGCTTTTGTTCTGAACACGGATGTGAATTTTCTGACATATTAGAAACCACTATTATAGACAGTTTTAGTTTTGTTTCTGTAGCTACGATAACATATTGTAACCAAAAGTGACTTGAGGAGGAAAGGATTTATTTGACTTACACTTCTATATTGCAGTCCATTATCAAGCAAAGTCAGGGCAGGAACTCAAGCATGAAACTGGAGGCAGGAATGGAAGAAGAGACTATAGAGAAATACAGTACACTAGCTTGCTCTCCAAGGTTCACACAGCTCACTTTCTTATACAGCTTAGGATCATCTGCCCAGGGGTGGTCTCCCACATTAAAAATGTCCCATAGACATGCCCACAAGCCAATATGATGGAGAAAATTCTTCAATTAAGTTTCCTTCTTCTAAAACGTCTTTAGCTTGTGTCAAGTAGAAAACACAAGCCAGCTCATGGACTCTAATCTTATCTTTTTATGTAGCAGAGCACTGCTAAACTTTATGCAACTGTTTCAGTTTTCACATATACCTCAACTACACATTAAAAACTTTCTAGGCTGACTGACCACACTAGTGGAAGCCCATGAACTGTGGACTGGTGGCTGTGGAGCCCCCATGGGACTGGACTAGGCCCTCTGGATATGGAAAATGGTTGTTTGGCTTGAACTGTTTGGGGGGCACCCAGGCAGGGGGATCAGGATCTGTCCCTGGTCTATGGGCAGGCTTCTGGAATCCGGTACCTGTGGTGCAACACCTTGAACAGCCTTGGTGCAGTGGGAAGGGGCTTGGACCTGCCTAGGCTCAGTGTGCTGGGCTCTGCTGACTCTCCATGGGAGAACTCTATTAGGGGGATGTAGGGATGCAGAGTGGCTTGGGAAAGAGGGCTGGGGGGTGGGAGGAGGGAGGAGGGGAGTCTGTGGATAGCATGTGGAGTGAGTAGAAAATTTCTTAATAAAGAAAAATGAAAAAAAATACACCAAAAATTATCTGGTTCCTTAAAACTTTTGTTGTTTCAAAAAAAAAAAAAACTTTCTAGGCTACACTGTCCTCAGATCAATTTGGTATTCCTGGATTCTAACTGGGCAATACCTTGGAACCAAGTATGCATTCAATAAATATTTTCTGGATGAATGAACAAACACCTTGGTAACTCCAAGGATACTGCAATGAAAAAGCAAGCCCAACTGGGGAGCTATTGATTTCTCAAGCACTTCAGAGTTTCCCCTGGGTTGCTCCCATGGGCTCATGTAAGAGGATGACAATCAACATACACACATTTACACTGATGATCCCTGCATCCTTGACAATTTCAAGAGATTTGCAATCAATGTATTTCACTGTGGCAGTGTCTTCAGTTCCCACATTTGGCTCAGTAGATGGAGCTTATCCAGAGATTTGATCCCAATCAGTGCTATTGTGCTTCCCTTGTGAGTCAGAAGGTTGCAAAACAGTTCTTCAGACAGAGCCGGCCATGTCCTAAGGAGACACTGGGTGCTGCTGCTCCATGTGTTTCTTTTGGATGAAGCACACTGGGTGTTTCTGTTTGCTCCTCTGTGAATGAGTGACTGGAAGCAAAGTTTCCTTTGAACTGAATATCTGCATCTTCTTGCTTTTGTCTGTACATTATTTCAGCTTCTTATTATTCTTCTCTATTCAAATCATAAAATCCCAATTACTTAGCAGAGTATTCAAGTTCCCTTACGAACTGGTTCCTTTATCATTCTGGTTTATGTCCTACCACACTTTGCCAGGCACTCCCAACTCCATATGATTAGTTATCCAACCCCCTACCTTCTTATCACTAGTCAGATCTTAAAGATGATATAATGGGCCTGGTGGTGACTCTCACAGTACTACAATCTTTTATAAGTAAATATATTCAAAATAAAACAGAAGAAAAATGACTATGAGTAGCCCAAAGTTAAATGATACAGGGTTCTAAGGATGGCACAAGGCTGCATCATCATAGAGGTGTTCATGGAAGTCAGTGGATCTTCCAGAAGCTCTTTACAGGTTTGTTGACTCCAAGCACTACTCTGTCATTAGTATATCAGCAAGGCTCAAGATAGAGTAGGCATGAAAAAATATTTATCCAATATAGCAGGAAGTAAAAACACTGAAACTAACTATGGAAATTTTAACCCACATATAATCTCATAACTAATTCTTCCACTTCCCATTCTTATGTAGAAGTTAAGAAGAACATACATACCATATTTAGAAGCAATATTAATGGGATTACACATGAATGAGTACCTCAAGGTTTAAAATTCTATTCTGTTCAAAATTATAATGAATTGTACATAAATCTATGAATGCAGGGAAGAACTATCTTGTCTTTATTTCATTAGAAACTAAGGTAGAAGCTCAACGTAACGCATCTACTAAGTCATATAGGAAGATAAAGCACTTTGGATTTCTGGACTGAAGTTTGCTGGTATCTTCTTTTTCTTCCCCTTTCTCTTCTTCTCTTGAACTGTGGATCAAACCAGGGCCTTGCTCCTGCCAGGCAAGTTCCCTACCACTGGGCTAGATCCCTCACCTCATTTGCCTTGAATTGTTTACCCTACAATCTCAGTTCTCCAGAATGCTGAGATGTCAGCTGTGTATCAGTAAGTCTGCCTTTTATGCTGTTTCCCAACATCTTCTCCCTCTTCTCCTCCTCTGCTTCCTCGTTTTCCTCCTTCTTTTAGACCAGCTATCATGTAGTTCTAGCCTGGTCTTGAACTATCTATCTAGCTGAGGATGACCATGAACTTCTGATCTCACTACCACTCACCACCAACAAAATTCTGGGATTACAGGCTTGGAACACCACACCAATTTATGCAGTGCTGGGGATCAAATCCAGGGGCTCTGTGTATTAAGTTAATATGCTACCAACTGAGCTACAGTACTAGCATTCGTCCCTTGTTACTATGGATAAGTAAACATAATGGTTTCAATGACAGGTACACATAATATAAATGAACAAATACTCTGTTAGCTAAAACACTAACAATGGGAGTTGGTGATTCTCTGACTCCTTTGGTTGCTCTTGAGACTCTTTTCCTCCTATTGGGTTGCCTTGCCAACCTCTATACGAGGGATTTTTGACTTGTTTTATTGTCTCCTGTTTTGTCCTGTTTGGCTGTTATCTCTTGGAGACTTGCTCTCTTCTGAAGAGAAAATGGAAGGGGAGTGGATCTGGGGAAGAGAAGAGGTTGGGGGGGGGATCTGGGAGGAGTGGAGGGAAAGGAAAATGGTCAGGATATGTTGTATGAAAGAAGAAACTATTTTCAATAAAAAATAAAAAATTACTTATTTTTTTTAAAAAGTAATCCTTTATGTGACGAAAAGCACAAGATGGGATTTGAAGAAGGAAACCCTGATGAGTAAGGCCAGCAGGCAGAGGAGTCTGTCATCTAGGACGACCTGCACATTCAAAGAGAAGCAGTTGCAAGGATGAGATCAGAAGAATGTGGACCACCACAGATGCCAAGGCTTAGTAACCCATTCACATTGTGAGTGACAAATTCAAAGACCCTCACTCAAGAGGAGACAGTAAACCCCATCGCCTGGTCTTCTTAGGAACGCAATCTCTCAAAATGCCTCAAAGTAGAGTTCATTCCTAATATCTCTAGGAGAAATATTAATTCCCTTGTAGCAAGAAAATTCCTAGTTCCCATCACAATTCTGATCATTATACATAAAACATCAATATACTATTTCTACTATTGATTAGTAATACGGAGTGAAACAAACATCATTATGATGGTGAATCTTGATTATCAACTTAAGGAGAGCTGCAATGACTGGGGACGCTCACCTCTGGATGGGTCTGTGGGGTGTTTTCAGAGAGAATTAACTGAGAGGAGAAGCCTGGTCCTAAGAAGGAGCAATACCATCCAATGGGTGACCCCACTGTAAAGATGTTCAGAGAAAAACAGCATTACTTGCCCCTCTGGGAGTCTCCTGAATGAATGTATCTATTGCTAATGCTACTTCTACTTACTCCCATCTTTCTCTGACATCAGATTCCAGCTCCAGCTGGGTTGCATACCAGAGACTAGGAATCTTCTAGGACTTCAGGGACTGCTGAGACATCTGACTTCATGAATTGAACAGATACCAAGTTCTCTGCCTTTCCACAGCCATTGTTGGACTACCTCGTCCCTATCATCTAAGGAAATCACTTATAATATATATTTATTCTATCAATTCTGTTCCTTTAGAGAACTTTGCCTAATAAAGTCATAATTAAATCTACCATCTAGTGATTTGGTATTGCTGTATCACAATATATGTTTATTTAGTATAGTGATTAATGAATTATTTTTATGCAATGTATAATGTAATTAATATCATTATGAACAGTTAATTCAATAAAATTCATATATTAGCTAGTAATAATAGTAATACATTAACATTTATCAGCCATCCTATACATGAACATCCTGCATCCTATTGACTGACCCAAGGTTTCTATTTAAGAGTTTGTGTTCAAGATTACTAAGCAAACAGATACAGAAACGTACAACCTTTCAGTGCTACACTCATTCTTTTTAGATATCTCAAATTTGTTCATATCCATTGAAGAATATGAAACTCGGAAACTGACACACAGTTTATATGAGTGCTCTCAGCAACAATGGGCCAATTTTCTCATAAAACTGGTTCCAGCCAGGAAATTTATGAATGTACTTTCCCACGAATTTTCTGTTTTTCAATAATGTAGCTCAGACTAGTAGAGCAGAATTGATTTTAGGCCTTCAGTGGAAGTGTCTGCATTAATTGACTCATTAATTAATCCCCAAAATATCTTTTTAGTTGTTGGCCAGCATTGTCCAAGAGATTCCCTGTGGTGATATATTTGTAATCTAAGAAATAAAGCTTGCCTGAAGATCAGAGGACAGAGTCAGCCACAGAGTTAATCATAGAGGTCAGGCAGTGGTGGCATACACCTTTAATCCTAGCACTTGAGATCTCACAGCTTTAACCTCAGTATTTGGGAAGCACACATGCCATTAATCCCAGTACTAGGAAGGCTGAGATACGAAGTGAAATGGCTGGGTGGAGAAAGGCATATAAAGCATGAGAAGACAGGAACTAGAGGCCTTTTTGGCTGAGGACTCAGGGGCATTCAGTCTGAGGATTTGTGGAGACAGAATCGGCTGAAGAGTTGGCGAGGTGAGAAGTGGCTGTGGCTTGTTTCTGCTGATTTTTCAGCATTTACCCCAGTATCTGGCTCCAGATTTTTATTATAAGGCCATTTAAGATTCCTGCAACAATCCCCAAATACAGCCTATTGTTTTTGTCTTTGGTTGCAAGGTAGAAGGTAAGTCACTATTGCTGAATAATTACACACTTCAGAAACAGGGCCCAGAGACTTCCCTGGCTGGAACTGACATGAATGTTCTCTCCTTGAGAATTAGCATTTGCAGTAGCAGAAAGCATCATGCAAGCTTCCAAAGAAGGGAGGCAACCAACAATCCTATCCAGCTGTTATGCCTATGAACCACATCAAAAACTAGTATGGCATGGTTACCTAAGGGTGTAGTAGTGGCACACATACCTTGGTGGTAGCCAACAGTTCTCTGATTGCACTTAAGACCTACTTAACAAGAAAGAGACCATACCTGATACTGGAAACTTATCCAACTGCCCTGTTCTAGTTAAAAGTCATTCTTATTGAAGGAAAACCAATAACCACTAATTTACTAAAGCAACCCAACCCCTAACAACAATCTGTAAACATGTGTTCTTATCCCACAGATAAGTGTAGTCTTCACTCTCAGTTGAGAAAAATTCTCTTTGCAATAGACTGAGACCGCTACAGTTAACCATATCCAATCAACATGCAGAGTTGTGGAATCCAGTCCCAATGGATAACTCTACAAAACACTCCCACGTCTAAGGATGAGGAAAATGGTAGACAAGGAAACAGAATGATTGTGAAAGCCAGGGAGTCTGCTGTGAGAGTATGTCTCCTATAGCATCAACAATTACACAAACATGACTGCCCAACTGTGAGCTCAACAGGATGGAACCAATGGATATGCCAAAGTGCACAGGAAATAGTTCAAGAGGGCTGTCAGTCTTACACAAAGAACTATAGGCAGTTGAGGAAAGCTGGGAGCATAAGCGGCAGCATTCCCCAGGGAAAAGCATACCAATTTATGGTTCACCGCCAAACAGCCAGCCATGAAAACAAACACTCAAGTAACATTATACAGACTGAAAAGGTTGTATTTCAAAATTTATATGCACACACACATATATGCAATACTAATTAAGGAAAAAAGAGTCAATGAATCTGAAGGAGAGCAGAGAGAGGTATATTGAAGGGTTGGGGTTAAGAAATGTAGGGAGAAAATATGATTATTTTATAATCTTAAAAATAATTAAAAAGCATAGATAACAAAAATACAAGCATACTAATAAATAAAACAGAAAAATAACAGTATCTACATGACGCCCTTTCTAGCAGATGGGGACAGATAAGCATTCTTTAAATAATATAAAGTCTTGGATGTTTATAAGTAATGTGGGCAATTGAAAGTTAAGATATGAGGGAGATGAGATGCTCATAGGGTTGGTGGACAGAATAAGTATAAAGTAAACTGCTCAAGAATGCCCCAGTGAGAAGTGATGATGGAAATGAAGGCAGAATTCCTGGAAAAACAAATGAAATCAAGATTCTGTGGTTCTAGATGCATTATCGAAGTCTGTCTATCTGCATTTCCTGACAGTTTGAATGTTACAGAAAAGAAACACATTATCCATGCTAAAGGATGCCACCTATGAGTTCAAGTTTTGCAGCCTCAACAACTAGAATTTAAGTTGTTAGAAGTTGAGGTGGGAAAGATTGCAGGTGGAGTGAACTTCAGAGGCTTCACAAAGATTCCATCCGAGTCATATTAATTTTTAAAAGCTACTGGATATCTAAGTGGAAATGTCTGAGTAACTGATTAGATACATCAGTCAGGGGTGAAATGAGAGGTCTGGGCTTTAGTTGTCAAAATCTAGATGGCACTTAAAGCCATGAAAACAGATAAATACACGAAGGCAGTGGATTCAGATAAAGAGGGTAGGATGTCTATGGACCATCCCTGGGCTGCTTCTATACTCACTGAGGGAGAAAGAAGAATATGAAGCTGTATAGAGTCACCATAGATGTCACTGTCCTGGCACAAAGTACTGGTAGTTCACATGGGGTGTTTCTAATAAGCAAGAAAGATAAAAAAAAAAAAAAAAACAGCACAGAAATAGTACATGAAGATCACCAGTGACCTTGAGAAAGAGAGTGCCAACATTACAATGCCGAGTTGTGATTTCTGCTTCATCAAGCTGTAGCTTTCCATGGTGGGAAGTGGGAGTTGGGAGGAATATGTAGATGCTTCTCCCCACTCATGCTTTGTGTCTGTGTGGAAGTCCAGGGCAGAAAAGTATTGGGATCTTCGACCAACAACACTCTGTGCTTTGGAAGTTGCATCCCTGAGAAGCTTCAAAGCTAATGCTTTCCTGCACATTGACATTTGAATGTTTGATCTGAACATGCATTAAATTGGTAAGCTTCTGTGGTAGTTGTTGTGCTTTTGATGTGGGTAGTTTCATTCTATATTTTCTATTTTATTGAAAACTCTTTCTGGTCTTCTATGTCTTATTTATTGTCCTTCCCAGGAAAATAGTCGACTGACTTTTTGCTTATGGCAGGAAGAATTAACATCAGTGTTCATAGTTACTATACCAACTGCTATTCAATATTATATCCAATTCTAACTTTCTGATCTTCTTCATCAGGGTGATATGAGAACTGTTGTTATGTGCTATAAAACTTTGATACATGAAAGATTTTTGTTTCATTAACTTTCTCCCTAGTATTTTCCCGAAGTTTGTTTGGTGGATTCTGTTCCAAGAGAAGTCATGATGTTTTATTGTGATCAAGTCTCGCACCCCACATGATAGTAGGAAACCTGTTTGCAACCATACCTCTTCCTGAGATAAAGCCATGCTTACCCATCTAAATTTCTTGAGGATTGCTATTTCTCCTGTTTTGAAAAATGCAATTTCTCCTCTTTCTACCAGGCTTAGCCTGCCTATGGTATTTGGCATACCTCCAATTCTCCATGATTTTCTTGTGTTAGTAGGAATTTGATATTTTTTGAACAGCTTTTCATTAACACAATCTCAAATTCAAAGTTGGCAAAAGATGTCTTTTTTTGTGAAAAAAAAAGTTTTCCTAGTAAAAAGGAAGTCTAGGCTGGTTTTCTGACATATGTTACTGTATTTACAAAATAAACTGTTTTTAGGGATCAGTTTATAAATTCAACATAAGGTTTACTATTTCTCTTTCGTTCCTTTGAACTTTGAGTTTTCTTATATAGCTGACACAGGAAATCACGTGGAATTTAGTCACCACATAGTTGCAGAAATATACAGTCAATCCTTTGTCTCTGTGTTGTGTGGCTAATTGGAAATGTGACTTCGGGTTAAAGAAACTAGGATTGAATTCTGGTTCTGCCACCAACAAGTTCTGTAATCTTGAAGGTCACATCTATTCCTGTAAATTTCTTTTTATCATCTGCCAAATAGGGATAAATATGAATGAGCCACAAGTTGCTGCCTTTTAATTATTCAACAAAATGATTGAATGTCTGTTTGTATGCCAGGACCTACATTAAATGCTGAAGATGTACAAGGCTAGATATGACTCATTTGCTCAGAATATCAAAAATAGGTATGTGAACCCAATAAAAACTGAATGTGATCGTTTATGCAATAAAAGATTATATTGTAAATATAACATTTTCATACGCATGAGAAATGTTGGCTTCAGTCTATAAAACAACCCTGGATTCTTCTCATATATAAGGATCTCTGAAATAAATGGAGAATTAAAAACTGTAAAGTCTCATCAAGTGGTGTAATTGCCATGTGGCCATGGAAAACATAACATAAATATAAACTATCAGCACCCTTAGAATCTCTTTGACTTAAGACACCATGATGAAGCAATTATCTCTGTCTTCATTGTACTTGAGGCAAACTTCAAAGTCATCTTCAATTTATATGAGACTAGGAAAGATTGTGATGCAATATTTAGTGTAGTAGGTTTGACTTCCTTAACCTCTGAAAATAATAAGTGATTGGGTATATCACTAAATATCTACAAATAATAAATGTTCTGGGTACACTTTCACAATAAAATGAAAAAAATATGCAAGAGACTGAAATCAAGAATGGGCCCTATGTTTGAGGCTTATATGTTTGAATAGTTGGTCCCAGTTGGTGCAAGTGTTTGTGAAGGATTAGGAGGTTTGGTCTTGGAGAAAGCGTTCACAGTGAATGGGCTTAGAGGTATCAAAAGGCTTACTATCTTTCCCAGTGTGCTCTCTGCCTCTTGCTTGTGGTTAGAGATCTGATTTCTCAGCTATACCCATCATGGACTCCACCCCTCTGAAACCATAAGCCCAATGAAACACTTTCCTTTATATGTTGTCATGGTGGCTTTTTGTTTTTGTTTTTGTTTTTTACAGCAATAATACAGTAACAGACATACCTCCTGACACTAAAATACCCTTATGAATCTGCATTTATCTTTCCTAATGAATGTAATAATATATAATCTTAGGTAAGTTGTCTAATTTTTTGAACCTTCTCAATTATCTTACTTGTAATATGGAGATATCAAATATGAAACAAATAATAGTGCCTGGAACAGAATGATCACCACTATATTTGCTATCATAGTAAAATTGGTGCAGGTAATAATACTGAAAATTAGTAGCACTCATGATGTATTTTTACTAGATGGATTTCTATTAAATATTTCTAGGAAGTACATTAGATAAATAAAAATACCCAAAAAATTCGAAGTTGGGAATTTTGACAGTGTCATACGTACATATACAAATCATATGATCACTAATATAGAAAATCCCTTTAAAGATAAGATGTGAGAATTAATAAAAGATTTTATTTAGCATAGCAGCTAAATTAGTACAAAAACTCCATTTAATTTCCATACTCATACAATATATTAAAATAATATTGGTTCTAATTGTATCGAGAAATAAAAGAAGGAGAAGCCTAGCCCAAAGACACAAATTATTATTATTATTATTATTATTATTATTATTATTATTATTATTAT
>CABHPR010133882.1:26312-50792 GCA_902168415.1 Peromyscus melanophrys
ATTATTATTATTATTATTATTATTATTATTATTATTATTATTATTATTGGTTTTTCGAGACAGGGTTTCTCTGTGTATCTTTGCTCCTTTCCTGGAACTCACTTTGTAGTCCAGGCTGGCCTCAAACTCACGGAGATCTGCTTGCCTCTGCCACCCGAGTGCTGGGATTAAAGGCATGTGCCACCACAGCCCCGCCAAAAATTATTTTTAACAAAATCATAGAATAAAATTTCCCCACTCTAAAAATAGGTGTAACTGAAAGTTTTCCTGTCACTGGGCACCATTTGTAACTGAAAGTTTTCCTGTGCCCATCCCGGTCCCATGTCCTCGAGGTCCCGCAGCTGTTCAGAACCAAATGAACACACAGAGGCTTATATTAATTCTGAACTGTATGGCCTATTGGCTCAGGCTTCTTGCTAGCTAGATCCTACATCTTAAGTTAACCATTTCTATAAATCTATACTTTGCCACATGGCTTGTGGCTTACTGGAATCTTTATATCTTACTTCTCATGGTGGCAGCTGGCAGTGTCCTCTCTGTTCTGCCTTTCAACTTCCTCCTCTCCAGTTAGAATGTCCCGCCTAACCCTATTCTGCTTCACCATTGGCCAAACAGCTTTATTTATCAACCAATCAGAGCAACATATTTTCACAGCATATAAAAAGATATTCCCCCATCAAATAGGTATGTCTATTAAGGTACGAGAAGTATACAGAGCCCTTTGTCTCACTAGCTAACAGACTAGGCTGTCTTTTCCTTGACAACTGCTGGTCATCTCAGTCAGGGAATCAGTCTCTCCCTGGAAACCCACTGGACTGGGTAGACAGGCAAACAGCCTTCCTTCCTCTTCCCATGCTTTTGCCTCACTTACCAACACCCAAGGCAGTCTTTCCCTGGAAACCCTCTGGCCAATCAGACAGGTAATCAGGTAAGTGATTTTTACTTTCATTCCTGTTCTCCAATTCTGATTTACTAGTGTTGTTCCCAGTTCTGTAGCATACCACCTGCAGAGGCCTATATACCTTCTCTTCCTCCATTCCTTCCCTGTGGAGTCCACTGATCCTCCTGCCATACCAAACCTTCCTCTCCTTAGTGAAAGCTCTTAGCCCCTCAATCTTCTAGACTACCCCTATTCCTGCATCTCAGCTTGAAATACCTATCAACAAGTTTTACCTTCAATCCTGAA
This sequence comes from Peromyscus melanophrys, assembly GCA_902168415.1. Classification (NCBI taxonomy): domain Eukaryota; kingdom Metazoa; phylum Chordata; class Mammalia; order Rodentia; family Cricetidae; genus Peromyscus; species Peromyscus melanophrys. The sequence continues at coordinate 27,499 of CABHPR010133882.1, forward strand.
TGGTCACACCTGGCAGGGCCCTAGAAGTGCTGCCTTCCAGTTAACCCACAGTCACCATAGGCTCCAAAGATCCAAGAGGGCAACCAAAACCAAGGATCAGAAAACTGACTCAATAAAGATAAGACCAGATATCAACACTTAGAATTACAATCATCCCAAACTCAATTGCCTGGGGTCCAGTGTGAAAACACAATCAAAACAGACAGGAAAATATATCTCCAAGAGAGATCAGTAACCCTACTGTAGTACGCCCTGAGAAATGCAATATAGTTGAAGTATAAGACAAAGACTTCAAAACAGTTATGAATATTTTCAAGGGCCTTATAAAAGATATGAATAAATCCAATAATGATATCTATGAAAATACATGCAATGGAATGAAATGAAGAAAACATGTCAAGACACAAAAGTGGAAATAGAATCACTAAAGAAAACCCAAACCGAGGTCAAACTTAGTATGAAAAATCTAGGAGCTTGCACAGAAACCTCACAGACAAGCCTCACCAATAGACTACGAGATGGAAGAAAGAATCTCAGGCATTGAAAGCAAGATAAAAGAAATAGATACCTCAGCCAAAGAAAGTGTTAAATTTAAATAAAAGCACATCCAGGCACAAAACATTAAGGAATTCTGGGATAGTATGAATAGACCAAATATACAAATAATAGGAATAGAGGAAGGAGAAGAAACCTAGATCAAAGGCACAGAAAATATTTTCAACAAAATCATAGAAGATATTTCCTCTAACCTAATGAAGGAGGTTCCTATCAAGGTTCAAGAAGCATATAGAATACCAAGTAGACTGGGCCAGAAAAGAAATTCCCTATGGCACATAATAATCAAAACACTAAATATATAGACCAAAGAAAAAATATTAAAACCTGAAAGGGAAAAAGACCAACATGTAAAGGTAGATCTCTTAGAATAACCCCTGACTTTTCAATGGAAACTCTAAGTGAGCAGGGCCTGGATAGATGTGCCACAAACTCTAAGAGACTATAAATGGCAGCGAGCTTAGTGAGACTACTATACTCTGCAAAGCATTCAATTAAGATAAATGGAGAAAAAAGACATCCCATGATAAAAATCAAACTTAAGCAGTATCTATCTACAAATACAGCTAGGTTCTACAAATCCAGGGTAAGGTGTTAGAAGGAAAATCTCAACTTGATGAGGTTAACCACACCCAAGAAAACACATGGAATAAAAAATACCAGATCAGAAAATCGAAATAAGGGGAGAAAACCCCCACTATAATAACAAGATAACAAGAATGAACAAATACTGCTCATTGATAACTTTCATTGTCAATAGTCTCCATCTCCCACTCACCTGCCTGAAATAAGACACAGCAAGACAGAAAGGACTGGAAAACATAATCTACCCTTCAGCAGCATCTAAGAAACACGTGTTAACACCAAGGACAAACACTACCTCAGGGTAAAAGGATAGATAAAGATATTTCAGGCAAATGGACCTAAGAATCAAGACCGTGTGGCCATTTTAATGACAAAATAGACTTCAAACCAAAATTAATCAGAAGAGATAGGAAAGACAGGAAAAATCCACAAAGAGGATTTTACAATTCTTATCATCTATGCACCAAACCAAAAGGCACTCAAGTTAAAAACAAAAACAAAAACAAACAATAAAAAAAACAAAAACACTACCACAGCTTAACTCACATATTGATCCTCACACACTGACAGTGGATGATTTCAATACTCCACTCCCACCGATAGAGAGGTCATCCAGACAAAAACAGAGGAATGATGGAACCAACTGACCTCATAAACCAAATCAACCTAACAGATATTTACAGAGCATGTCACCCAAACACAAAGGAATATACCTCCTCAGCACCTGGAGGAACCTTCTCCTAAACTAACCACATACTCAGACACAAACCAAATCTGAACAGATAAAAGAAAATTGAAATAACATTCTGCATCCTGTCTAACCACCATGGATTAAAGATGGATATCAACAACAACAGAAACAAAAGGAAGCTTACAAACTTGAAAACTGAGCAGCTCTCAACTGAATGAAAAATAGGTCACGACAGAAATTAAGAAAGAAATTTAAAATGTTCTATAATTGAATGAAAATGAAAACACAACATACCCAAATTTATGGAACAAAATAAGAGCAACTCTAAGAGGAAGTTTATAGCAATAAATGCCTACATAAAAAAATTGGAGAGATCTAATATCAGTAACTTAACTGAAAAACCTGAAAGTTCTAGAACAAAAAGAGGAAATAATACCCAAGTAGTGTAAATGGCAAGAAATAATCAAACTCAGTACTGAAACCAATAAAATAGAAACAAACAAATAAAAAGTTTGAAACAAAGAGTTGGTTCTTTGAGAAAAAACAATGTTTGACAAAACTTTAGCCAAATTAACTAAGAGGTAGAGGGAAAAGATCCAAATAAACATTAGAAACAAAAAGGGGGACATAACAACAGACACTGAGGAAATCCCAAGAAGCATACGGACATACTTTAAAACATTTTATGCCTCCGAATTAGAAAATCTAAAAGAAATGGATCATTTTCTTGACTTATACCACCTACCAAAGTTAAATCAAAATCAAATAAGCAATTTAAACAGATCTATAACACTCTAATGAAATAGAAACAGACATTAAAAGTCTGCCAATCAAAAAAAGTTCAGAGTTAGATGGATTCAGCACAGAATTCTACCAGACTTTCAAAGAAGAGTTTAACACTCCTCAAACGATTCCACAAAATAGAAATAGAAGGAATATTGCTCAGTTCTGCTTATATGACCACAGTTACTCTGATACCTAATCCACCTAAAGACCCAACAAAGACAGAAAATTACAGACAAATTTCCCTTATGAAATTAGATGCAGGAATGGTTCAGCTTATATAAACTGATAAATGTAATCCACAATATAAATCTACTGAAGACAAAAAAAAATCATTAGATGGGAGAAAAGGCCTTCAATAAAGTCCAACACCCCTTCATGTTAAAAATTCTGAAGAGGCTAGGCATACAAGGTTCATACTTCAATATAATAAATGTGATTTACAACTAGTCCACAGACAACATCAACCTAAGTGAAGAGAATCTCAAAGCATTTCCACTAAAATAAGGAACAAGACAAAATTGTTCATTCTTTCCATAGCTATTCAATATAGTACTTGAAATTATAGTTAAAGCAGACTGAAGCTAGAAGCAGATCAAAGATATACAAATCTGAAGGCAAGAAGTCAAATTATCTTTATTTGCAGATGCTATGATTGTATACATTAGTGACACTAAAAACTATATCAGGAAATTTTTACAACTGGTAAACACTTTCAGCAAAGTAGCAGAATTCAAAGTTAATACACAAAATATAGTAGCCTTATCTACAAATGACAAATAAACTGAGAAAGTTGTGGAAATAATACTTTCATAAACAACTTTCATAACAGCCTCAAATAATGTAAAATATCTTTGGGTAATTCTAATGAGGAAAGCAAATGATTTGTGTAATAAAATCTTTAAGACATTGAAGAAGAAACAGAAGATATCAGAAAATATAAAGATCTCCCATGCTCATGAATCAGTAGGATTAATATAGTAAAAGTGGCCACCCTACTAAAATCAATCTACAAATCTACAGTTTTTCTTTAAATGGAAACACACACACACACACAGAGACAGAGAGAGAGAGAGAGAGAGAGAGAGAGAGAGAGAGAGAGAGAGAGAGAGAGAGAGAGAGAGAGAGAGAAAACAAGGATAGCTAAACAATATTGAATAATAAAAGAACTACTGGAGGTATCATCATCCTTGATTTCAAGTTGTACTATAAAGTTATTATAATAAAAACATTATGATATTGGCATAAAAATAGACACATTGATCAACAGAATTATGTTGGAGATCTGACATAAATCCACACACCTATGGACAGCTGATTTTTGATAAAAATGTCAGAAGCACACATTAAAGAAGGACAAAGTCTTCAACAAATGGTGTTAGCCAAATTGGATGAATGTGCATAGAAGAATTCAAATATTTCCATATTTATCGCCTTGCACAAAACTCAACTCCAACATCATCAAAGACCCCAACATAAGGCAAGAAACACTGAATCTGATAGAAGAGAAAGTGAGGAATAGTATTGAACTCATTGGTACAGGAAGGACTTTCTCAACATAATACCATTAGCATGGGCATTAAAATAATAATAAATTGGGACCTCATAAAACTGCAAAGTCCATACTCAGTGATGTATTTCCTCCTGCAAAGACACACCTTCTAATCCTTCTTTTTCTTTCAGTTTCACTCCTTGGTGACTAAGGATTCAAATATATGAGCCTATGGGAGCCATTCTTGTTCAAACCACAGTAGGCCATAAGAACAACAATTAATCATGATGTCATGAAACTTCAAAACTTCTGCATGACAAATGACACCATCATTTGACAAAGAGACTGGATACTGAAGGGGAAAAATTTTATAAACTGCAAATCTGAGGGCCAATATCTAAACTATATAAAGAACTAAAAAACCTGGATATCAAGAAAACAAATAACCCAACTAAAACCGAGCTACAGATGTTGGTATGTAAAATGAATTAAAAAATTCTTAAAAAAAAGAATTCTCAAAAGTAGAAACACAAATGGCTGAAAAACACTTAAAAATGTTCAATATTTCAATACCCTTAGTTATCAAAGAAACACAAATCAAAATTACTCTGAGATTTTGTCTTACATCAACCAAAATGGCCAAGATCAATAAAACAAATGACAGCTCATGCTGTGAGGATGTGGGGAGAACACTTACCCATTGCTGATAGGACTGGAAACTTATACAGGCACTATGGAAATCAGTGGGCAGTTTTTTAGTAATCTGGAATAGACCAGCCTCAACATTCAGCTTTACCACTCTTGAGTATTTACCCAAAGGACTCTATATCCTACCACTGAGACACTTGCTCAACCATGTTAATTGCAGCTCTATTCATAATAGCCAGAAACTAGAAACTGCCTAGATGCCCACCAACAGAATAATGGAAAAAGAAAACGTGAGGACATTGACATAACAGATTATTAACCAGCAGTTTAAAAGTATGAAATCCTGAATTTCACAGATAAGTTGATGGGGCTAGGGAAAAAAAATCATTCTGAGTAAGGACACTCAGACTCAAAAAGACAAATATGGTATACATTTGCTTATATATGAATGTTATCTAAGTCTCTGATAAGCAGTCTACTATCCATATGGCAACAGAGGTTAGGTTTAGAATAAGAGACTGGGAGGTAGAGCACCCTATGAAGGGGAAATACAGTAGGATAGTTATGGATGGATGAGGAAGCTGGAAGAGTGGTCAAATAAAGGAATGAAGAAGGTAGTAAGAGAGGTAATATGGAAAAGGAAAGCTGTAACTAAGGGCCATTTGAGGACTTCTATAAAAACAGGACAGAGTACAAGCTTCCTAAAATATATATGAAGACTTAAATGGAATCGCCAAATAATGAGGGAAATGAAGCTTCAACTCAATATCTTTTGTCACCAAATGAAGCCTCTAGTTTGGAAATGGGTTATATCTAAACAAGTTGTTGGCCAAAAGGGTCCCATGGAAATCCCCAAACAACGCAGACTGTTGTCAAAGCTATTGCTTTCTCCCCACAAACTGATGGTAAGGCCCTTTTTTGCTGAAGACAACACTTACACAAGTTATTAAATGTGGAGGAATTGAGTTGGTGTCTATTTAAAGCCCCACCACCTATTGGCAAGTGTTAATGATATGGGAAGGTACCCTTATCACTATGAAAGGGGAAAAATAAACACCATTCCAGCTATAGATGTGAGTACATAACCTGCAGTAACACAGAAACCAGAAAAGTAAAATGGGACCATTGCCTGGATAGAGGGATTGGGAAGAAATAGAAAAGGAAGTGGAAGGTAAAAGTGATCTGAGCAGGGAAATGGAATAGAGGGGCTCTCTAGGAAGTGGAAAACAAATACAGAAGAGGGTGAGAGGAGGGTAAATGAGAATAATAGGATACAAATATCTAACAGCATAAATGGGAAAAGGGGCTCCTTAGGGAGGAAGGTAGGAGGTAAATACACAAGAAGGAAGAGTTGGGTAAAATAACAATAAGATGTCTGAAAAGCCACAAGGAACGTACTATTAACTCTTTCTGCCACAAATCCTCAAACCTATGATTCACATATCTCCATACTTAAATGTGCATATATAGTTTTAAGATCTTAAAACTATCAAAAGTTAGAGATGGCTCAGTGGTTAAGAGCACTGACTGGTCCTTCAGAGAACCCAACTTTGATTCTCAGCACTTACCTGGTTCACAATCATATGTGACTCAAGTTCCGGGGCGTGGATTCCTTCTTCTGGCCTCCATAGGCACTAGGCATGCAAGTGGTACAGAGCCATATATGTAGGCAAATCATTCATACATATAAAATAAAATAAAGATTAAATATATGATATATGCTCTTTTTAAAGGGGGAAGTTTATATGGAATCAATGCATGGGTGGACAGCATAGCTTCCAAGACATGGGTTATTAAATGAAATTTTCAGAATTAGTAACAGGATACTTCCCTAGATGTTGTTTGGGCATGGAGGCCACAGCCATAGAGACAACCAAAACAATACACCGTATTTCCATTGCTCTTGGTTGACCACTGTAACTAGATTGTAAGACATTATTGCTGAAGACTCCATTTACATTGGATGCAGGACATAGAGAAATCAACTGTGAACTTATCAGGAATATTCCTTCTGGCTAACTTACACAGTTCCAGAAGGTGTTGTGAAGGTAGCTGGGGGTGAAAAGACATCACTTGTATTACCTAGCACCAGACACTGAATGCTGTAACACTGACATGCTAATAAGATGCATTCACTGGTGCAATAGTAGCATGGAAGTTATGGGGGAAATCAATTGTTCTTTGATTGAATATAAGGCTTGCTCCACTGGAGTGCTTTCATGCCTGGGACTGTAAACCTGCCCCAAAACCCATGACTGTAAGATAATAAGCCCTAGGGGAAACAGATTGTTGTTGTTTTCCTAAATGGTCACACTGTCTATTTGTATTCTAAACATTCATGTTTCTATCCATTTGTGTTGCTCCCAACTTTGGCCAGAGACACTTTTTTTTTTTCCCAGTGAGTAGTGGTTAATGCAGAGATGTAGAGACCCACAACTTGTCAAAGTGCCAAACATAATAACAGTAAGTGCTCTGTAGTGGGTGGTCATCTACATTAGTCTTCCACCAGCCAAGGTTCAGAGAACTTCACTGAAGAAGCGGTTGAAAGAATGTAAGATTTGGGACATGGGGAACAGGGCTGTGAAATTCTGAGTTCAGGACTTAACCTGACTGCACAATTAACTAACAGCAGCTTTGGTTATTTGCAAAGATCTACATGAGATCAGTGTGGTAAAAATTGTAGCATGGATGAGAAGTCTCTACCCCTAATCAAAGAGCTATTGGCAATAGATGACTGCTGAGCGAGGGAGAGTTATTCTCTTTTGGGGTTATGGCTGTTGATATATGATTACATATGATGAATGATGATATATGATGAGTGATGTGTTATGGATTTATGATGTTGAACAGGAAGATTTAATGTCTCTGTATTTCAATTTCTATGTGTATAAAATGTGAACCATAGTAATAGTTACCTTATGAGCTACATGGCTGGTGACATCATCAAAATATGAATTTCCTGGATAGCAAGAAGATAACATCTCTGTGTGACATATCAGCTACCCTTACCATCACTTCCTGCCAGCATATACAGGGCGAATATTTAGGAGTATTAATTCACATTCAATAGTTACTACACAAATCTGACACAAACTTATTGAAGGAGTCCTTATAGCCTTCCTATGGTCGGAATCCTCTAGAAACAACAATTTAAGGGTAATTTTTAAAATGTTAAATAATTACTTTAAAGTAATTGCCTGAAGCTTGCTTTTTCATATTAATCTATATACGTTTTGACATTCTCTTATATTGCCTAGAATATTCCAGTTTAGAAATTATATAAAGAACATGCCTAATATTTGGCACAATACCTAAATTAGAATTAAATAACTATTACTAGTTACCACTCCTGTGAATTTCCCGAAGTTCTTAGAATTTCCACTGTAATAGTGTATGCCTCTCAGTCTCGTGCTGTCCTGTGAGTTTGGTAAGCAAATTCTCATTTTCCTAATGATGCTGGGTCACAGAGAACTTAGAGTGACTAAAATTATATTGATAATAAGGTTATTTAGGATTGGAATTGTACATGCTATTTTCTATTATTTTTCTTGTTTCCTGTGTGATGTACCAAAAGTAAAAAGTAAAAACCAGAGAAATAGATGGTTACAAGATGAATAGTCAGTTGGGAATCCTTATGGTCAATTATAATTGGGCCCAGATGGTTAGTGCTCTGAGCTACTGGAGACCCCATTTAATGCCCCAGTTACTTACCACCATACAATTAGGGATAGGCATCCATCAGCATTTAATAAAGGGGAAGGCATAAGCTGGTGGAAAGAGCATGGGCTTTGAAATCCGTCCTGGAATCATTTTTCAGCTTTGCCACTTGCTAGTCATGAGATATTGAACAAGGAAGATTTAACATTTCTGCATTTCCATTTCTATGTGTGCAAAATGTGAACAATAAGCTGGGCGGTGGTGGTGCACGCCTTTAATCCCAGCACTCGGGAGGCAGAGGCAGGCGGATCTCCGTGAGTTCGAGGCCAGCCTGGGCTACCAAGTGAGTTCCAGGAAAGGCGCAAAGCTACACAGAGAAACCCTGTCTTGAAAAACCAAAAAAAAAAATGTGAACAATAATACCTATTTTATGAGTGGCAAGTGGGACAGGGAACAAGAGGACCTGTGATTGTTCTTGACTGAGCCAGTACCTAGCAGACATTCAACAAATAGTAGCTGAATCTGTACTTTAATTTGTCATGACTTGACTCTGGAATGGCCTCCAGAGGTTCATGTTTTGGGTACTTGCTCACAAGCTGGTAGCACTGTTTTGGGAGGCTAAGTGATATGGGGACTATAAGTCACCAGGTGTGGGCCTTTGAAAGACAGGTCACTCCTGTTCCTCCTAGCTCTGTGCCTTCAGGTTCCTACCATGTACAAAAGCTACCTCTGCAAGCTTTTGCCTCTGTGGAGGGAGTCACTCTGTCTTGCTGTGACTGGCTGCACCTTCTTCTTCTTCTTCCTCTTCTTCTTCCTCCTCCTCCTCCTCCTCCTCCTCCTCCTCCTCCTCCTCCTCCTCCTCCTCCTCCTCCTCTTCTTCTTCTTCTACTATTTTTTACACTCTTACCTCAGTTTCCCCTTCCTCCTATCCTCCCAGTCCCTGCCCCTCCTCTCATCTCCCCCAGATCTACTCCTCCTCCATTTCTCTTCAGAAAAGAGCAGATTTCTCAGAGATATCAACCAAACGTGGCATAACAAGTTGCAATAAGACTAGGCATAGATCCTCATATCAAGGCTGGATGAGGTAAACTGGTAGGAGGAAAAGGCTCCCAAAAGCAGGCAGAAGAGTCATAGATAGTCTCATTCCCACTGTTAGGAGTCCCACAAGAACACAAAGGTACACAACCATAACATAGGCAGAAGACCTAGGTCAGACCCATAGAGGCTCCCTGATTGTCCGTTCAGTCTCTATGAGCTGTTTGGCTGTGGGTCTCGGCATCTGCTCCCATCAATTGCTGGATGAAGCCTTTCTGATCATGACTATGCTAGGATCTGGTCTATGATTATAGAAGAAGATCATTAGGATTAATTGACCTCTGTTTCTTTGTTTCTTTTCTTTTTTTTTTTGCAGGTGGTGTTTGGTTCTGTCCTGGGTTTGGGCTATGCAGCCTCTGGTTCCTCTAGGCAGTGTCAGGTGTGGGCTTGGGTTTCAAGTTGGACCAGTCATTGGTTCACCACTTGCACAAGTTCTATGCCACCTTTACTCTGGCACATATTGCAGGCAGGACAAATTGTAAGTCAAAGGATTTGTGGCTGGGTTGGTGTCCTAATCCCTCTACTGGAAACCTTACCTGGTTACAGAAGACAGATAGTCCAGACTCCATATCATCCATTACTAGGAGTCTTTGCTAGGGTCAACCTCATAAATTCCAGGGAGTTTCCATGGCATTAGGTTTCTACCTCACTCCAAAATGCCCTCCAATTCCAGTCAACTATCCCAGTACTCCCTTCATTTTCCCTGAAAATTGATCCCTCCTGTTCCCATCCTCACCTGTGCCCCCAGTCCACCCATGGAATATATTCTATTTCCCCTTCCCAGGGAGATCCATGTGTCCCCTCTTGATTCTTCCTCATTACCTAGCCTCTCTGCATCTGTGGATTGTAGCATGATTACCCTCTACTTTATAGCTAATATACCCTTATAAGTGAGTACAAACTATGTTTGTCTTTCTTGGTCTGGGTTACCTCACTCAGTATGATTTTCTTCTAGTTTAATCTTTTTGTCTGCAAATTTCAAGATGCCATTTTAACTGCTTTCTAATACTCCACTGTGTAAATATACCACATCTCCTTTCTCCATTCTTTGGTTGAGGGACATCTATGTTGTTTTCTGGCTATTATGAATAAACTTGATAAGGCAAACCAATCTTTTCTAGCTTCAGTTGTTTCTCTTTGGATATTTTGTAGCAGTGAGAAAAGAAACTAGGGCAAGGATACAGACTGGTATAAAATACAGTTTTTCCATCCCATGGCTTGAATGTGTTGCAAACAGAATTCCCAGTAAATATGTGTTGGAGGCCAGGCTTTTGGGGATGCAGACTCTATTGTGTTAATTTTGCTACAAGAGGGTCTTCTGGGAGTGCCCTTGTTCATCCTTCCTCTTCAGTTTCTGCCCATTGAAGATTCAGTAACAATGCTGTCATCAGATACTGGAACCTTGATGTTTGACTTCTCAGGTTCTAAATTTGTGGGGAAAATTTCAATGAACCCATTTGTAGACATCCATCATAAAAGCCCACAGTGGGCTCTCTTAAGGCTCACTAGCTAGTTAGTTGATAAGTCACTGACAAAGGACAGCAAGGCAGCCAATGCCAAGTCAAATAAAAGCAGAGAAAAAGATTCTGGAAGACTAGAAGACTGAGAAACTCAGCTTCTTTTAGGACATCATTCTGAGCTCTCTTTGAAAAAGAAAATATTCTGTATACACCAACTGGGAAGATTCCTGCTAGAGAAGAGGAATAACCTGGCCAAGAGGTGTGTACATTCTTGTATGATACCACTAGATGATTATGGTGGAGTAGAGATAACATTAGGTGGCTTATGTCCTCTGCTTTGGTATTCATAGAATCTTCACTCTCTTTGAACCTCTCTTGATCTAGGACAATGATCCTCAACATTTTTAGTGCTGCAACCCTTTAATATAGTTCTTCATATTGTGGTGACTCACAACTATAAAATTATTTTGTTGCTACTTCATAGCTGTAATCTTGCTACGGTTATGAATCATAATGTAAATGTCTAAAATACAGAATATCTGATATATGACCACCCCCCCAAAAGGGGTTGTGACTCACAAGTCGAGAACTACTGACCTAGGAGGTGAGGACAAATTTTATCATTACTTTTAACACTAAACAAGGATGAAGTAGAAAATGAGAGACAAAATGATAAAAATCAAGATATAGGGTAACAATTTGTAGCTTTCAATGGCAAAGGAGCTTGAGATTTTTATTCTATGAGCAGGGAAAACCTCAAAGACTTATAACCAAAGCATGGGAATCAAATAATAGTTTCAAAGACAGTCTGGCCATAGATAAATGACCATTTGTCAGACAAGGTGGTGTTCCAGTCTCTACTGTTTCTGAGCCCATTGTCAAAATGAGTTTGGGAATGAAGAAAGTTTTGTCCTTTATCCATTTTGGAGAAAGCCTTCTTAATCAGGGAAATGGAATTATTAGCACACTGGTGGCCTTTTGTATTCTGTATTTTAAATTGCTAATTCAATTCATTTCTGGATAAAATATCAGTATAAATCAAACCTGTTCACAAAACTGACAGCTCCATGGAAAAGATGATAGGAAAAAAATGATCATATGCATGACTAAGCCATATTTTAATTTAAGCAAGTGTTCTGTGTTCTGATTAAATTATAAAGGGAATGATGGCATCATGGGGATACTATAACTCACTGAGTTGGGGTCCAATTTATCTATACAAATATTATATCCATAATGTAGTATTGGGCTTTGTGGAAATATTGAGCTTCTAGAGTAGGCCAGATCTGAATTCAAATTGTGAATACAGAGTTTAGAAGGGCAAGGACTTCTCGGCTACCATTATAAACTCCACCAAGGGAATTTATCTGAATCATGGTTAGTACGATCTAGATCTTTATCATTACTATGTTCAGTGGGAACCCAAGCTATCACATGTAACAACTAGAAAACATTGAGAGAGTGAGTTCATCTTAGGCTACTTCAACAGTAAAATAGAGACAGTAATAATTACTTTACAGAGTGAACACAAGTACTATCATGATATGGCTTGTAGGATGGGATAGCTAATATACTTACTCCATGAATGGAGACCATCAACTGGCCTTCACTTTTGAGGTGTCACCCAGCATGCTTTGCTGTATTGGACCAATGTCTGGGACCCTAAATGAGACAGCTACTTTTTAGGTTTCTATCATTTGTAGGGATTTGTAAGGACATTTTGCATATAGATTATCAATTGTAGAAAATATAAATACATTTTCTTATACATAAATATATTTCTTATATATAAATATAAACATATTTCTTAGGTGGTAGAACATTGAACCATTAAATTAGCTCATTAAAGATAATGGGTGCTTACATCATGGACACACTCTGAAATTATTATTTTCTATTTTCCCAGGCACTGTATTAAAAACAAACTAAGTTGTATTTTATGTGTAATTTTGTATATGTATGTATGTGTCTCTGTAAGTATGAGCATGAGAGTACAGGAGCCCATGCAGGCAAAAGGCATCACATGCCCTGGAACTGGAGTTACCATCAGTTGTGAACTACTCAATGTGAGTACTGGTAATCAAACTGAGGTCCTGCTAGAAGATCGGAAGGCACTCTTAACCACTGAACCATTTCTCTAGCCTGACACTATATAATTTTTTATTTTTGTTACAAACTCTCCATTTCTTCATTTTTAGAGTCAAATTATTCCCATTTGAAGATGAGGAAACAGACTTAGAGATATTGAGTGTAAGTTCACAGTCATACATTAACTAAGCAATATAATTAACATCCATGGAGAACTTTTGAGTTCAAAGCCACTGTATTTTATAGGTGAATTCCATATGATTTGTTTGAGTAAATTAATGGGCAAAAGCCAGTCATACTTGGTTTTAACTTTCTTCCAGTCTCAAGATGCTCTTTTAGCTCCCGGCACGAAGATATTAAAAACAAGAAATCTGGCTTTGGTTCAGTGGCTAAAAGCATGCAATCTGGAACGGGTAAATTCTTGTTCCACTATTCAGAAGTGCACATCAGTCTTCCAAGAGCAAGGACATCCTTTTGATTGATTATGTACTCTACTTTCCACAGAAAGAAAAAAGAAAGGAAGTAAAATATAACAAAAAGGCCAAGGTAAAGAGGCTACGGAGTTAATGCTCATAATGGCAGCAACTAGCATTTGTTATGTGCCAGCTACGTAACTGGACTTACACTGTGTGCTTTACATATATTACTTTGCAATGGCTCTCTGAAGGCTTACTGTTTCCTACAAGTTATAAAAAAAGAAACTGCTTAAAACTCTCCATTGCCTTTCTGACCCACTTAGGAAGTACTATGTTTCTTGCTGTGGCTCACAGAGCCTTCCTTCCATGACCAATTCAATATCATAAATCGACTTTTGGAAGCATAATGTTGGAAAGGGGATTCATACATGTTACCTATGCACACCACAGATATGGAGATACTCAGAGGAATCATGCCAGAATCCCACACTCTCCCTTCCTCAGCCTAATGTGAAAAAGCTGCCTTGGTTCAGGCTCCAAAAGTCCAAGAAAAATGGAGTAGTCCCAGAGACAGGCATTTCCTTAGAGCTAAGAGATGAGAAGGACACAGTACTGCTTTGAAATGCTGAAGATACAGAAGGATGCCATTTTCTTTCTCAAGAGGGTCTTTTTGTGTGTGTGTGTCTGTGCCATGGGGGAGGCTATTTGCTAATTGGCATTATGAGCAAAGCCAGTTTGGAACCTAATTCAACTGTACTTTCTTTGAGGACTGTGGAGAGGAGAACATGAAAGATAGAAAGATGGGGTCTGGAATGGCTCAGCAATTGAGAGCACTGGTTGCTCCTTTAGAGGACAAGATTTCTATTTCTAGGGCCTACATGGTAGTCCACAACTCTATGTAACTCCAGTTCTCGAGGATTTGATGCCCTCTTCTGGCCTCCGCAGGCACCAGGTATGCATGTGGCACACAGACATATATGCAGTCAAAACATCTACACACATAAAACATAAAATTAATAAAAGAAAGAAAGTGGGGGGTGAACTCCTGCTGGAAGTGTGCCTACCTAAGCTCCAAGGGATGGGGAGAGCAGAGAAACACCACAGGCTGCCAGAAACAAGATCTATGCAGTGAGCAAGGCGTGTGCCTTGAGGCCATCAGTCCTGGGTATGACCTTCCACCAGCTCTCTAGCCCTCTCCTATGCCCACTCCTGAAGGTAGGAAACAAATTTACTTTAACAGTCTGCTTAACTATTCAGTCTTTGTCTAGCTTCAAGGCACTTTCGGACCTGGAACTTCTAATGGTCAGTGACCCTTTCAAATCAGCATCATTTGTCATATCAAATTAGCCTTGTTATCAAATGCAAGTCGGTGACATTCATCTTTCTGGTGCTTTAAACCAGTCTGAAGTAAAGTTCTCCTGTGGCATGCAGCTTGGTGTGGCACATGAGTCACTTCCTCGGTGAGGCAATTGTCAGAGAAACGGGAGAGTTGCTGTAAGGTAAATATTGTTGGGTCACTTGAAATGTATGTAGATTTGACATTTCCCTCCTGATTAGCATGTCTACACATTAAAGCTTTTGTATGTCACAACGAGTAGTTCAGATGCCAGGGTAATGTCAGTGGACACCCGAGAGAAACTTTATTTTGCCAGTGAGGAAGAAAACAGGAGAACCAAGATGGAGACTTTGTTTTTAGTGCTGCACGGACTCTGTGATGGTTCTTTCAGAATATGAAAAGGGTGCTTTGAAGGGAAATAATTTCGACTCTGATGCTTTAAATATGTATCCCCTGACTTAATCTTTTTAGAGATTATGATCCCCTATGAATTAATGGGGCAAGCAAAGGAGCAGGAGTAAAGCCACTTAGTAAAGTGTCTGAGCTGGTAGTTCTGTCTGTAATCCACTGTGCCCCTTGGAGCAGGTTGCCTCCAGGAGATGAAATGTTCAACCAAACCCTGACAGTATCCTGATTCTGTCATTGATTTGCAAACAGAGTCAGAAATCCAGAGTATTTTGTCATCCAATTTGTCTCTTTAGTGAACATGACTATTCAGTCTCCTCTGAACACTCAAGGGGTCAAGAACTCACCAATAACCCAACTAATGAACTCATTAATGACCCGACTAATGAACTCACCAATGACCCATCTATATTTAGTTCCATGTCAAAAGTATTTGCATAATTGTCATGTGTGATAGTGGGCTGATGAGATGGTTCTCCATCCTCACACCAGATCAAGACACTATTATTTCTCTCTTGGACTATATAAGGAATCTAGATCTTGTTCTGATTGGATATTTTTGATCTCCCACAAGCTACAATGTATTCTGTGCAAGACAGTCCTGGGGATCTTCCTAAAACTATGTCAAGCCACTTCTCTGCTCAAAGCCCAGATGAAGTCCCACTGCACCAGAAATCCCAGAAAACTTCTTACTGTGCCCTACAAATTGACATTTAAATTTGTTGTCTATCTTTGAAGTCCAGAACGTCACTCTTCTATTTGTAATTTTTCCTTACCATGAATGTCTTCCTTCATTTCTGGAAACTAAGCTTTCCCTTTTTCCACAGACTTGGCACTTCCTGATACTGAACAAGGAATCAGGAATTATTCTGGAAACCCCCTCATAGCTACTTCCTCCCTATCATATATGACTCAGATCAGAAAATCCACCCTGATTAACCCATGGGCGGTGACTACTTTGAAGCAATAAATTGCTTTCATTGTGCTGGCTTTGTTCTACTTTCTCTTAACCCTATTTGAAATACCGTGCTGGTTTGTAGGAATTTGTATCTGCTTTTCTGCAGTAGAATGCAAGGTCCACAGGAAGACTTCACATGGCTTGAACACTATGTGGTGCAGATTTGTTGATTGATGGGTATTAGTTGAAAGGATAACCACTGCTTTTCTCTTTAATGATTTCTTCTTCACACTGTATGTTCTTGCTCTGTTAAACACTCCCTGGGATTAAAGGTGTGGCTTTCTGGGATTAAAGGTGTGTATCACCGTGCCTGGCCGTTTCCAATGTGGCCTTGAACTCATAGAGATCCAGAGGGATTTCTGTCTCTGAAATGCTAGGATTAAGGGCGTGTGCTACTACTGCCTAACCTCTGTTTAATATTGTGGCTGTCCTGTTCTCTGACCCCAGATAAGTTTATTAGCATACACAATATTTTGGGGAACACAATACCCCCACACTTAGTAAAGAGTACTATGTGAACAAAGTGTGAGTTGGTTAACTATTCTGTGTTCCCTGGTAACATTTTAGCCAACTTTCTATAATTTCCAATAGCAAGAGCTGGTCTTCACCTTCCTTGGAAAGCACTCTATGCATTTAGTGCAATATTGTGTACATAGCGGGTATTGAATGGATGTTGATGAATGGGCTATATAATGGGTTTTGGGCTCCATAGATCAAGATTTTCTTGAAGGGCAGATAATTACTTCTACTTTATATCTGACATTTTAATATAACTGGTTGTGGTCATTATCCTTTAGAATTGCATCCTAGTCAATTCTTTCAAAAAAGAGAAGAAAATAAGGCAAAATTACACTGTGAGCAATCCACAATCGGATTTGCATTTAAAAACTGCTGAGTGAGCACTCCTGCCTGATGAAATTAATCTCTCGTAACTCAAGGTCTCATCTATTCAGAGAGTGAGTGGAGGTGGTTGTAAGGCATGCTGCTGGTTTCTAAGTGGTGGAGGCCATCACTCTCATTTATATTCACAGAGCGCCTACAGTGTTCTCTCTCACTTTGTAGAAAGTGGCATTACAGAAATAGTTAAAATAGCATCCAGTCTCTAGAGCTCAGTAAATTAAAAAAACCCTAATTTGTGTGGTCAAGATACCTGTCCAGGTCATATACTACTTCTTGACTGTTTCTCATAATCCTCATGAAGGACAAAGTCAGATGTCTGTGATATTTGTATACTCCCTCTACTAGACATAGTTGTTGACCTACTGCAAGACAGTTGGACAGTTGACCTAGAGCAGTTAGTTTCTGGTTTTCCAAATACTGAATTAGAGGACCAAAGACTAAATGAATAGCATTGGCCTTGGTTTGTAGAAATGGTATAATATGGATCAGATGTCTCTGAGTTCCTAGTGCTTTGGTCCTTGAGAAGACCTTGATCCTGACTTTCGTAATGACCACTGCTTGCTTATGATTTTATATTGAAAAGAGACCTTAAGTGAAGTACAGTAGGTTTTTGATCAGTGCTCTTGTAATTGTTTGGGCAGGCATCTCTATAAATAGTTTCTTAAAGCTGGTCTGAGAAAATTGGAAGAAGGCAGCTAAACTGAATCACAAAGGAAGAATAATAATTAAAGAAAATTAGAATATAAATATGAGCAGAAGATAGAAAGGTTTATATAGCATGATCCAAAGAGGGAGGTATATAAAGGCATGTATGTTGCAGGAAATAAAAGTTTAGTGTGATTGGAACTCAAAGTAGAATGTAGCAAAGTAACAGCCTTAAAATTGGGAGAAGATAGACAGTGGTTTCTTTCATAAGATGTTTTGGAATTTGAGATTTGACTTGTGCATTTCTCATCTTCTCAGTGATCAGTCTTAATCCTTTCTCTGCTGAGGTCCAAGTCATAGCCTCACACAGTGTCATTATGTCAGTTTTTTTTTTCTTGACTGACAAACACATGAAAAGAAATACATGGAATGTGGGGGTAAAAAACAAAGTCCCAAGCCAGTAGCCCTGGGATTGATCCTTTATTCTTCTAATTCTCACTGTGTTGGTGTGAACAAATAACTGTACTTCTCTGCTATGCTAAACTATCAAGCACTCTGACTTGTAGTTCATATCAAACATACATATTTGTGTATGCCTGTGCTTGTGTGCATGTGTGCATGTTCCTGTGTGAACAGGTGCATGTGTGGAGGCCAGAGAACAGTGTCAGAAATTATTCCTCAAAAAATGTCCACCTTCTTCTTTATTTTTCTTTTCAGGCAGGGTCTTTCACTGGCCTGGAGCTTGCTAAGTATGCTAGAGTAATTGGCTAGTCACTAAGCCCCAGGGTTCTGCCTGTCACTGATACTCAGTGGAAATATTGCAAGCACATGCCATTGTGGCAGGCCTTTTACTTGAATTCTGGCAACTTGAAACTTAGTCATTACTGACTGAACCATCTTCCAAATCCCAGCACATATGTATTTTAGTGTCCTGCAACATCTTAGTCTCCAAGCTTACCTTTCCATATGCAGTACCTATCTGAGATCCAGCTAAGTTATGAGTAGATATTGTTTCTCATTTAAAATGAGGAAACTAAGCCTCAAGAAAGTGAAGAGCTATGATCAATTTCAAACACCCAAAAGTAGAAGAGCTGGGATTTAAGAGCACATCTACAGGACTTTCTGTCGAGTGGTCTTTTCTTCAAACATAGCTGCTTTAAAGAGATGCAAAACCCTGCACAAAACTCAAGTCCAAATGAATCAAAGACCTCAACATAAATCCAGTTACACTGAACCTGACAGAAGAGAAAGTGGGAAATAACCTTCAACACATTGGCACAGGAGACGACTTCCTGAATAGAACATCAATAGCATAGACACTAAGATCAATAATTAATAAATGGGACCTAGTGAAACTGGAAAACTTCTGTAAGGTAAAGGACACCTTCAATACAGCACAAACTGGTGGCCTACAGAATGAGAAAAGATATTCACCAACCCCTCATTTGAAGGGCTGATTCCAAAATAAATAAAGAACTCAGGAAACTAGACATAAAAAAACCCAAATAATTCAATTAAAAATGGAGTACATATCCAAACAGAGAAGTCTCAACAGAAGAATCTCAAGTAACTGAGAAACGCTTAAAGAAATGTTCAACATCCTTAGCCATAAGGGAAATGCAAATCAAAATGACTCCGTGATTACATCTTACACCTGTCAGAATGGTTAAGATCAAAACCACAAATAGCTCATGTTGGAGAGGATGTGGAGCAAGTGGAACACTCCTCCATTGCTGGTGGGAGTGCAAACTTGTACAGCCACTTTGGAAATAAGTATGACAGTTTCTCAGAAAATTGGGAGTCAGTCTACCTCAAGTCCCAGCTATACCATTCTTGGGCATATACAGAAAGGATGCTCTATCATAACACAAGGACACTTGCTTAACTGTGTTCATAGCAGCTTTCCTCATTCATAATAACCAGAACCTGGAAACAACCTAGATGCCCCTCAACTGAAGACTGGATAAAGAAAATGGGGTAAATTTATACAACGGAGTATATTATACAACTGTTAAAAACAATGACATCATGAAATTTGCAGGCAAATGGATGGAACTAGAAAGAAAAATCATCCTGAGTGAGGTAACCCAGACCCAGAAATACAAGCACGGTATGTATCACTTATAAGTGGATATTAGCTGTAAAGTAAAGGCTAATCCTGCTACAATATACAGACACAAACAGGCTAGGTAACAAGGAGGGCCAAAGAAGGGATCCATAGTTATCCCTGGAAAGGAGAAACAGAAGAGATCTCCTGGGTGAACTAGAGGTGGGTGGGGATAGGAACATGAGGGAGCAGATTGGGGGTGAATAGAAGGGGAGAATATTGAAAGAGATAACAAGGAGGGGGATGTAGCATGAATCTTAGAGAGTCTTATTAATAAAATCAAACCTGAGCCAGGTATTGGGGTGAACACTGGAAGGTCAGAGAGACAGAATAAGCCACAGCTATCTCACCTCACTGGATCCTCAGCTGGTCTTGTTTCCTCAGACTGGATGCCCCGAGCCCTCATCCAGAATGGGTCTCAGCTGAACTGCTGCTAGAAGCCTGAAAGCTTAACCAGCCACATGCTTCTCCAGGCCAAATGCTCTCCAGGGCAAATGCCTCTAGTTTCTGGTCCTCACGCCTTATATACCTTTCTGCTTTCTACCACCACTCCCTGGGATTGAAGGCGTGCTTTCTGGGATTAAAGGCGTGGGTCACCACGCCTGGCTGTTTCCCATGTGGCCTTGAACTCACAGAGATCCAGAGGGATTTCTGTCTCTGGAATGCTAGGATTAAAGGCGTATGCTACCACTGCCTAACCTCTGTTTCATATTGTGGCTGTCCTGTTCTCTGACCCCAGATAAGTTTATTAGCATACACAATATTTTGGGGAACACAATACCACCACAGGGGGAGGCATTTGGGATCAGATAGAAACTTGGTGCAAGGGAACCGTCCACGAATCTATAAGGATGACCCCAGCTAAGACTCCTAGGAACAGTGGATAGTAACCTGAACTGTCCATCTCCTGTGACCAAGCAAGACTTCCTGTAAAGGGATTGTAGCACCAATCAGCCACATGACCTTTGATATACAGTCTGTCCTGCCTATGGGATGTGCTGGGATTGGTTACCACCCCGATTATCATCAGAGAACCTTCATCCAGTAACTGATAGAAACAGATAGAGAGACCCACAGCTAAGCATTGTGCTGAGCTCAGGGAATCCTGCTGAAGAGAGGGAGGAAGGATTGTAGGAGCCAGAAGAATCAAGTACATCACAAGAAAACCCACTGAAAAAAACTAATCTGGGCTCATAGGACCTCACTGAGTTTGAACTGACAACCAGGGAGCCTGTCAGAGACCAACCTAGGTCCTTTACACATCTGTGACAGTTGTATAACTTGGTCTACTTGTGGAACTCCTTACAGTAGGAGCAGGGGCTGTCCCTAATGCTTTGAGGGGCTTTAAGAACCAATTCTTCATACTGGGTTGTATAGCTAGAGTTTTCCTGCCTGGCCCACAGTCAGGACAAATCTCTCTCACCTGCCAGTACCACAGCCACTCAGACCCAACCAAGTAAACACAGAGACTTATATTGCTTACAAACTGTATGGCCGTGGCAGGCTTCTTGCTAACTGTTCTTATATCTTAAATTAATCCATTTCTATAAATCTATACCTTGCCACGTGGCTCGTGGCTTACCGGTATCTTTACATGCTGCTTGTCCTGGCGGTGGCTGGCAGTGTCTCCTTCCACCTTCCTGTTCTCTCAATTCTCCTCTCTGTTAGTCCCGCCTATACTTCCTGTCTAGCCACTGGCCAATCAGTGTTTTATTTATTGACCAATCAGAGCAACACATTTGCCATACAGACCATCCCACAGCAGGGTTGTCTTCCCCAATCTTAATAAAATGGGAGGTGCTTAGTCTGACTGCATCTTGGTATGCCATGCTTTGTTGATCCATGGGAGTCCTGCCTCTTTCTGAACAGAAACAGAGGAGGAGTGGATTGCTGGGGGATGGAGGAGGGGAGTGGAGGGGTGGGGGTGGGGAGGCAAAAGAGAGGTGGGGGAGGGGATGGGAGGAGAGGAGAGAGGGAAACTATGGTCGGGATGTAAAATAAATAAATAAATAAATTTAACTTAAGAAGAAGCAAAAAGAGTATTTTTCAAAATCAGTATTCTAGCTAAAAATGTTACACACATAGTAGTTGTGGCCCTCTTTGTCTGTGAAGCCAGTATCCGCCAGACTCTTATTTTTATTTCAGAAGAATTTTGTCCCAAGTGGTCTGGGGTATTTTGAGCTCTTTTCTTGTTATAGACAAAAATGCTCCAGCACACTCTGAGGCTCTACCTGGGCTACCCTCCCCATCAGTCCTCCAAGTACCTCCCTCACTGCTTACCCAAATGTATCCTTTTCTCTTGTTCTTTTACTGTAACGTCTTTTTAAAAGTCTGAACACAGATAAACTGATGTATCTTAAATTACAAGGAGCTTTATTAACTTATTTTGTTGCCTGGCACTGTATTTCCTTTTAATCATAGATTCCTTGAGGCTTCATCCAGATCTTCTCAAAGCCATTTTTTTATGTTAGTATAAGGTGATGTTCCATCCAGGAGTTATGGAGAGCCTTATATGGGCTAGCTTAAGCAAGGACTGAGCAGGACTACAAATTAAAACAAAACAAAACAAAAACCACAATCTTAAAAAAAAATAACTCTTGTTTGACTACCAGTTTTTTTTTTTTTTTTTTTTGTGGGTCACTTGTTAATATGTAATAAAATTACCACTCTACAAAACTACGCGTTGGCAAATAATGACTAGTGAAATACAGCTTTTGCGGAGCTTTTATCCCACCTGAGGAGTGATTTCTGTGAGAACAGCCCTGCGGGTACACTGTTCAAACAACATGTTGGCAGCATTCTCTGGGGTAGATCCAAGCTTGGTTGGACTCGAAGATTATACAGTTGGTAGGGAATCTCTAAGAAAAATAAAATAAAACCATGAATTAAAATGTGGTGTTAAAAGGAGTCTGTGTGACTGAAGAGCCCTCTAGCTTCAAATTTGTTTCCGTTATTTTCATCTTCCAAAAGACGAACTTTTTAAACCCAGTGTAAGCAGCCTTGGATGAGTAGGTCTGATGAACCAGAAACAGACGCTACTGTCTTGTCTGTAGCCATCATTTTCTTTCCCATGTGTTAGGCTTTGTGACTTTGAATCAGTCACTCTGTTTTTCCTTGTCTACAGTTTTATTTTTTTAAGTGGAATAATGACTAACCTAAGGATGGTGGATAATCATTTTGAAAAGAATAATCATCTTGAAAAGATAATTAATAAGAAAAAAATTAAATATGGCCATTTAGCAGCATGCAAATAGAGGTTATGATTCTTGTGAAAATGCTTATTAATTCTTAGAGCTACACATATGTTACCAATCATTAATACTATTGCTGTTCAAATAAAAAAGCTCTACACTTAAGTAAGAAAAGTTCTTTTTTTTAAGTCGTAATAAGGAAATGGAGACTATTGCAGTATTCAAATATTTTGGTTTCATGATCTGCAAGCTTCTCATATATATATTAAAGGTTTTTTTTTT
>CABHPR010133883.1:6393-63028 GCA_902168415.1 Peromyscus melanophrys
TGTGTGTGTGTGTGTGTGTGTGTGTGTGTGTGTGTGTGTGTGTGTGTACATGAAAACACAGAATTAAGACAGGGTCTCATGTAGCCAGCTTGGCTTAAAATTCCCTATGTAGCAGAGGATGACCTTGAACTCCTGATGTACCACCACAGCCAGTATGGTCCTTGTTTTTTTGCTTTTTTGTTTTTGTTTCTTCTGTTTTAAGGCAAGCTCTTGTTATCTAATCTTCACCTACAACTTGTGACCCTCCTGCTTCAGCTTTCTGAGTACTTAAATTATTGTGCTGATAGTAGATATTGCCATGCTATGACAGTAGCTATCCTTAATTTTGGCAATAAGGTGCAAAAGAATGGTTTTCTGTACCTAAGTAAATCCTACTGCTTCTTGCTTATTTACAGTGCTTTGAAGTGGGTCGCTTGGAGAACGGCATTGGTGACTCACGTGCCTCATCTCACTTGAAAGAGTTCGGTGGAGGTGAGTATTTTTGATATTGGGAAAATGTAAAGCAGGCAAATTTAAAGCACTTTTTTGCCTAGAAAGGTAATATCATGTATAAAATTATGAACTAGTACAATTACAGTTTTGAGACTTTCTGACCACAGTATGCTTTCTGAAATCATAGGGATTTATAGCTATTTTTAAGTTTTATGCTAGTTTATACTAGTTAAATGAAGTTTAATTATTATTTTTTTTTTTAGTAAGGAAATATTTGGAACAATTGTGAAATATCAGTTCCTCCTTAATTTTCTTAAGTACTCTAACTCTCCAGATTGTACTATTAATTTCATAGCATTGATTCAGTTTTGATTTCTTTGTTAGAAAATGTCCAGTGCAGTGTGAGAAGGAAATCATAAATCATCTGAGTTGTCCTTCACAAATTGTTTTAGTTTGCCGGGCGGTGGTGGCCCACGCCTTTAATCCCAGCACTCGGGAGGCAGAACCAGGCGGATCTCTGTGAGTTCGAGGCCAGCCTGGTCTCCAAAGCAAGTTCCAGGAAAGGTGCAAAGCTACACAGAGAAACCCTGTCTCGGGAAAAAAAAAAAAATTTGTTTTAGTTTACTTTTTATCATATCTAAATTGTGTTTAGTTTCTTCTCGTACATCTGTGACCATTGGTCAGCTAGCATATGCTTGAAAAAGAGAGCATATGTTTGATCCTGTTCTATTTTAGTTGTCTCTTTTTAAGAAAAAAAAATGTATTTCTACTTCATTTTTTTTCTGTTCCCACTATAATGCTTCCCCTATAAATCCCCAGCTGCATCCATCTTTTTGTTGCTTTGTTTTTCCATGACGTACTGATTTCAGTTATCTTCTTGCATGAACATAGGTGGGGTGTTATTGACTGGAAATGGGCTTTCACTGATTCCTTAGAGAAAGGTGGGGTCTCTTACCCCTTCCTAGCTCCTAATGGGCTGTTGACACGCAATCGCAGCTGCTGTGAGTTCATGAGTACAGTAGCCGTGCCGTATCTAGAAGACAGAATTCAACAGCATCCCTCCTTTCCTAGTCAAGGGCTTTTGATTGCTTTATAGTACCAATTATGAACTCCAGCCAGGGAGCAGACCTCAGATTCATTAAAACAGTGGTTGGTTACGCCACTGTTAGACCAGTCACGCCGCCAGTGGGCTCAGCTTGTTTGGCAGGTTTTGTAGCTACCCTAGCAGTATAATGGGACCGTCTAGACTATGAAGGCTGGCTGACATGGAAGAAACTTACTACTTACTTCCAGCTTGACTTCTCCTTTTCCTGACCCTGTAGACGAAATATTTTTTTTTTTTTTTTTTTTTTCTTTAAGGCAGAGTCTTACTTTGTAGCCCTGACTGGCCTTGAACTCATTCTGTAGACCAGGCTATAATAGTTTCTTTATGTAAAAGAAACAGCTGTCACCATCCTGTTTGTTTTTTGAGACAGGGTTTCTTTATATAGCCCTGGCTGTACTGAAACTGAATATAGACTAGCTGACTTCTTACTTCGCAGAGGTCTGCCTGCATCTGCCTCCCAAATGCTGGAATTAAAGGCGTGCGCCACCAAGCCTATCCCCTTTAGTGACTTTTTTTTTTTTTTTTGGTTTTTTCGAGACAGGGTTTCTCTGTGTAGCTTTGCGCCTTTCCTGGAGCTCACTTGGTAGCCCAGGCTGGCCTCGAACTCAGAGATCCACCTGGCTCTGCCTCCCGAGTGCTGGGATTAAAGGCGTGCGCCACCAACGCCCGGCCCCCTGTAGTGACTTTTAAGGGCTTGTTTTTCTATTATTTGAAATTTCACAAACTGTGTTCTGGCTTTAGAGTCATTGAAATAACACTTCAAATTTGAGCACATGGCACTAGATGTGCTCTGCTGGCAAAATCTTAGATGTACATTTCTGATAACATGATCCATGATTGTTAAGTATGCTAGCAAATACAATACGTTGGTAGATTTTAGTGATGGCAATCACTTGTCCATTAGTTTGCTTACTTTTAAAATAAATGGCTTGTAGATAATGTCAGCTCTTTTTCCGGAACTTTAATGGTTTGTTTGTTTATTTATTTATTTATTAAACAAACTAGCTTTTTTTTTTAAGATTTATTTTTTTATGTGTACAGTGTTCTGTTTGTATGTATGTCTGCACACCAGAAGAGGGCACCAGATCTCATTATAGATGGTTGAGAGCCACCATGTGGTTGCTGAGAATTGAACTCGGGACCTCTGGAAGAGCAGTCAGTGCTCTTAACCTCTGAGCCATCTCTCCAGCCCTTGTTCATTTATTTTTAAAAAACCTTTATAAGTTGGGGACTGGAGAGATGGCTCAGTGATTTAGAGCACTGACTACTCGTCCAGAGGACCCAGGTTCAATACCCAGCACCCATATGGCAGCTCATAGCTATCTGTAACTCTAGTTCCAGGGGACCCGACACCCTCACACAGACATATGCACAGGCAAAACACCAATGCACATTAAAAAATAAATAAAAACCTTTATAAGCTTTGTCCTTTGTAAATTTTTTTTTTTGTTTTAATTTTTTTGTCCTTTGTAAATTTTACCTACATGGTTCAGCACATAACAATTTTGTATCTATAGCCAGGCAAGGTAGTACACACCTGTAATCCCACTACTTGATAAAATGAAGCAGGTGGATCTCTGTGAGTAAAAGGCCAGCCTGGTTTCTATAATGCATTCTAGGCCAGCCAGAGCTACATAATAAAACAAAAAAATTTTTTCTTTTTTCTTGAATACAGGTTCCAGAAACTCTTAACTCATGATAGAGCATTTGCCCAGCATTCATGAGACATGAGTTCCCTTCTTAGCACCTCCAAGTAAAAAGAAAAACTAACCTTAACTCTTCTCTTGATCTTGGACTACTCTAGTAACTTCTCATCTCCATAAAGTAGTCAGAAACAGTGGTATTAATTCATTCATTCATTCATTCATTCATTCATTCATTAACTAGCATAAATGTCTTGGAACTTTTTTTTTTTTTCAAAGTTTCCTCCCACTCCAGCTTTTAGTACTTTAAAGTAGATACAGATTTGTTCGCAATAAATCTGATTTTAAGAGCACATAAAGGTTAAGCATAAAGGCCTATTGTGGCAGCTCACGCCTTTAATCCCAGCACTTGGGAGGCAGAGGCAAGCAGATCTCTGAGTTTTAACTAAATTAAGTTTAACTGAGTTTTAACTGAATTAAAAGTGTTTTAACTGATTAAGATTGCAGATCAGGGGCAGGAAAGATGTCTTTAGTGGCTAAAGGCACTTTCTGCATGTCTTGATAACCTAACTTTAATAGCCAGGACCCACCTCCGTTCTCCTCTGTGTGCTATAGCATCTCTGTGCTTACACACACACCATTTGTGACCAGATGATAGAGTGTTTTTGAAGATGCAGATCATTTTTAAGTACTGCATACAACATTGCTATTGTATTAAAATTATATCTGGTATCCAAACAAATTTCACCATCAAATGCTAAAGTAGATATCAGTCTAAAATGCTTATTAAATTACCCATAAGTGTAAGTATTGGTCATGATTTTCAAATCCATTCTTTCTCCTACTAAATCAGGAATGCCACGGTTATAGAATATACCAGAAAGCATGAGGTGAATAATCCCAACAAAAACCTCCATTGTCTCCTGGGATCATTGTCCAAGGACTTCCCTGAGTAGGCACGCTGAGGCTACCTCTTAAGTCCCATTACATAACCCTTGGCATGTTACCCCTTTTAAGGACAGACCTCTGCTTTGTAAGGCCTGGACAGTGTCACAACACTAGGCTTAGGGACGATAGGTAGAGTCACTTGGTAGAGGGCTTGCCTAACATGCACGAAGCACTGTATGTCCATCCTCAGCACCACCAGGTGTAAGGGCACATGCCTATGCTCTCAGCATAAGGCTGCTGTTGATTAGTTTGATGTCAGCCTGAGCCGCAGAGCGAGACCCTGTTCTAGAATATCAGAAGAACATTGTTCTAATGACAGGAGGATAAACATTGCAACTGAGAGCTGGGCGGTGGTGGCGCACGCCTTTAATCCCAGCGCTCAGGAGGCAGAGGCAGGAGGATCTCTTAGTTCGAGGACAGCTTGGTCTACACAGAGACCCTGTCTCACAAAACAAATCTATAATAATATATTCGTTCAGATGAGTTTTAAAGTAAAAGATGATGGGAATTTTTTACATTTGCATTTTATAATTCTGGGCCTGAGTACTTTAAAATTAGGAGAAAGTTATTTAAAATGGTGGAAACAAGGGTTGCAGAAGTAGTAATTTAGCAATTAAGAGCATTTACTACTCTATGAGATCCTGTACCCACTTAGGACAGCTTAACAACACTTTTACCTCCAGCTCCAAGAGATCTAGTACCTCTCTCTGTCTTCAGTGAACATCTATGCATACAAATAGAAAGGGTGGTTATGGTGGTGCATATTTTTAAGCATAGCCCTCAAAAGGCAGAGGCAGGTGGATTTCTGTTAGTTTAAGGCCAGCCTGGTCTACATACGGAGTTCTAGGCCTGCCAAGGACATATGAGATCCTGTGTCAAAAAATAAACGTAAATAAGAAAATAGTGGATATACTCCAGAATGAAAATGCACCAAAGCTGGGCATAGCTCTCAAATGTCTGGAATAAGCTATGTGCCCAGAGTATCTCCATAGCCGGGGCTCAGAGCATTTCAGAATTCTTTTGTTTGTTTGTTTGTTTGTTTTTGTTTTTCGAGACAGGGTTTCTCTGTGAAACAGTCCTGGGTGTTCTGGAACTCACTCTGTAGACCGGGCCGGCCTTGAACTCCCTGAGATCCACCTGCCTCTGCCTCCTAAGTGCTGGGATTAAAGGCATGTGCCACCACTGCCCAGCTTTTTTCAGAATTCTTGATGAACCCTCAGAAGCTTTTGGAGTCTAGTCTGAGGCCAGGGAGATGTCTCTGAGAAAGTGACACTTTCCCCAGTGAGGTAGGCTTCAGGATTAGCATGGGAAGTAAAAAAATTTACTAAGTTCTAACACCATGCTTCCTTAAGACAGCTAGTTATAGGAAAAATTTTTAGTATTAATATATCACCTTATTAAATATTAAAACATTTAGTGTATATCAACCATGGACGAGGTTTATTTAGCACTGCTAGAAATAACTGAACAAGACACCACTACCTCAGAATGATGTGCGGAAATGGTATAGAAAAGGATGGTGGTAAACTCGGGCAGTAATCCCAGCTTACTTGCAACAATCTTTTTTTTTCTGGAGCTGAGGACCGAACCCAGGGCCTTGTGCTTGCTAGGCAAGCGCTCTACCACTGAGCTAAATTCCCAACCTAACCTTGCAACAATCTTAAGGGCTCTATATTTTAAGACTCAGCAAGTACTTGTTGAGTTAGAAAAGTGATCTCACATATTGAAGATTTAGCTCATTTGGCAATTATCATAGAACATCTTATGAAATCCCTGTTTATATTTCCCTTGGTGTTTCTATAACAAAAATTTAAATAAAAACTAGGGGCTGGAGAGATGGCTCGGGTTAAGAGCACTGGCTGCTCCTCAGAAGGACCCAGGTTCAATTCCCAGCACCCACATAATAGCTTACAACTGTCTGGAGCTCCAGTTCCAGAGAATACAGACATACATGTAGGCAAAACACCAATGTACATAAAATAAATAAATCTTAAAAAAAAAAAAAAAGAAGAAGCAGCCAGGCGTTGGTGGCGCACGCCTTTAATCCCAGCACTCGGGAGGCAGAGCCAGGCGGATCTCTGTGAGTTCGAGGCCAGCCTGGGCTACCAAGTGAGTTCCAGGAAAGGCGCAAAGCTACACAGAGAAACCCTGTCTCAAAAACCAAAAAAAAAAAAAAAAAAAGAAAGAAAGAAAAAAGAAAAGAAACTAGAATTTCTTTTTCTAGTTTTGCCAGATGAGGTTATATATTCATTTTAATTGTTGAATGTTAAAAGATATACTACCACTAAATGATAATCCTAATTTGTCACAAAATGTAGGGCGATCTCTTCCTACCTCCATGAGACAAATCTTACCTGTTTCCATCTTAATTTTTTTTTGACCCATCTTATGCTTTCTTTATGACTGAGTCTTACTAGTCTGTGCTTGTCTGAAACTTACTATGTAGCTGAGCCTGGCTACAAACACATACAAATCTTTAGCCTCCTTGAGTGCTTGAGTTCCATGTGTAAACCCCCATTCCTGCCTCCCACCTTAGTTTGCTGGGATTACAAATGCATGCCACCATACCCAGCATCTTTTACATGAGTTCTGAGGATTGAACTCAGATCCTCATGTATGTAAGGCAAGCATTACTGACTGAGTTATTTCCCCAGCCCCCATCTTAGTTCTTACCATGTAGTGATATAAGTTGTTTTCTCCAATCTAGAACCTAGGGACTAGAATTTTTTCCTGCATGGTAAATGGCTTTCCTCTACATCTTGTCATAAAATGCAGTTACTTTAAATGAAAGATTTACTTATATTTATATGTATGAGTGTTTTGCCTGCATCTTTATATGTGCATGAAGTCCCATCCTCCATTGCCATTCCCCCATCTCATCCCCGTGTGAGTGCAGTTTTTCAGTCAGGATTTCTCTGTGTAGACAAGGCTGTCCTTGAACTCAGAGATTTGCTTGCCTATGCTCCCAGAGTGCCGGGTTAAAGGTGTGCACCATCATGCATGGCGCGCGCGCGCACACACACACACACACACACACACACACACACACACACACACACACTTTTTCTTTCTCTTAGAGATAGCCTTATGTAACCCAGGCTACGAGTAAGGATGACCTGTGCACTCCTGATCCTCCTCCTGTTTCCCAAGTGATGGATTTTAGTAATGTGTCAGCACACCTTGCTTGAATTGCTTTAATTTTGCGCGCATACAACATTTACTTGTTTGTGTACACATATGTGTGTCCATCTCAGGGGATAACTCTGGGAGTTGGTTCTGTCCCTCCACCATGTTGACTTAAAGGCTAGTGTCTTTATCAGTGGGTCATCTTTCTGGCCCTTAGTCTCTTTTATGACCTTTACCTTTGCTGTTTGTGTGAGGCCCCTGCCACGGTCTCCTACTAGTTATGTAAATTTAAATGAGTTTTATTTTATATTGATTTATTTACTTTTGGTTTTTCAAGGGCAGGGTTTCTCTGTGTATCCCTGGCTGTCCTGGAACTCACTATGTAGATCAGGCTGGCCTCATACTCATAGAGATCCACCTGTCTCTGCCTCCCGAGTGCTGGTATCAAAGGTGTGTGCTACTACTGCCTGACTGTATTTTTTCCACCTTACAGAAAACCTTTTTTTAATTCATTTATTTTTATTTTATGTGCATTGGTATTTTGCATATGCATCTGTGTGAGGATGTCAGATCATCTGGAACTGGAGTTACAGACAATTATGAGCTGCCATGTGGATGCTGGGAATTGAACCTGGGTCCTCTGGAAGAGCAGCCAGTGGTCCTAACCACTGATCCATCTCTCCAACACCTCCCCCCCCAGCTATTATAACTTACTAACCTGTTTATATTAATCTAGATACAGAAAACCTTTTAAGTAGGATAGTTTATTGAAAAACAATTTCAATTGAAGTATTTGTAACATGAAAATTGATTCAAAATACAGCAGCAACATTTTATAGACTTCAGGAAAGTCCTTCTAGGCAAGAGAAATGGCTCAATGGTTGAGTTCTTGTTGCTCTTACAAGATGATCTGGGATAGGTTCCTAGCACCCATTTAAGGCCATTCATAACCACTTATAATTCCAGCTCCAGGGAAATTCAACATCCTTTTCTGGCCTCCCTAGGTACTGCATGCACAAGCATTCAGGCACACACATAAACACATTAAATAAGTAAAATGTTTTTGAAAGTTACTATGTTTTATTACTGTTTCTTCCTTTCTCAGAGTTTTCTGTTAAGTGATTAAGTTAGTATAAAGCCATAGCTATAGGATTGCTGAAAAAAAAAAATGCTAGCTTTTAGCTTTGTTTTAAGTAATAGTTTTCTAGTAAGATAAAACCTATTACTGCTGGGGTTGGTGGTGTACAACTTAATCCCACTAGAGGCAAGTGGATCTCAGTAAATTCAAGACAAGCCTGGTCTACAACCAGGAGAGAGACTGTCTCCCAAAAATAAATAAATAATAAGTAAACACTACGTCTGTTTAAATATAAGTTAGGTTTTACTGTAACTTACCATAATTTTTTAAGGATCCTTAATTTAAGGATAAAAGTTGTTGGACATGTATTTGAATAGCTAGCTATTAGGTAACATTTGTTTTCCTGTCGTAGGCACAACCAAGATATTTGATAAACCAAGGAAACGAAAACGACAAAGGCATGTTACAGCCAAAGTCGCCAGAGTGCACTATAAAAAAGTGAGAAAGGACGGCTCCTCCAAAGAGGCTCCCCGCTCAGAGGTATCACTCGCCTTTGTACCTTCAGAGAGAATCACCTTTCACGCTAGAAGTCCCATCCCCTCCCTTGAATCTAAGAGTAGTGTTCTACTGAGATGATTAATTAGGTTTACAGAATCTTGACTTATGAGAGCCCAGTCCTAGCAAAATACATATTGCAACTATGGATAATGGCCCCTTAAAAAGATAATATCCTGTGCTCAAGATAGCAGATACAATATATGTAATAAGTAGAGTTGTTCGAAAACCAGAGAGTACAGCTTAAGTAACCAAATAATATGAATGAACCTAATTAGTGCCCTATAAAAGTTAAGAATGCTGCAGTTAGGGGGAAATTCCATATGCTTATTTCTTGACCATCAGTTGCTTAATTTGGGATGTTTATAAACATCAGCTTTTGAAAAGCATTTTAAACAGAGCGTCAGTGTAGTCACTGATGCTACCTCTAGCTTTTGAATTCAAGTTAAAAATAGAATTAAATCCAGTGAGTGAGCATCACAGATGCTGCTGCTGAGTGTTTTCTAATTTGAATAGAATGCCCAAGGGGGGCATTGCCTAGGAAACACGGATCTTGGAAGGACAAATAAGTAATCAAATAAACTTAAGAATGTTTTCTCTCCCTTAGTGAAACCTTTAAATGGAACAGCTCAAAAAGTTCCAGTGGAACAGCCTCAGAGCAGTTAGTGGCAGGGCATGAGGCGCCCACTACCCGTCCAATCACAGCAGGGTTAGAACTAACATTGCATGCAGTCCGCCCGCGTGATTGGCTGAACATCTGTAAGTGCTTAATGGCTAGACAAATAGCAGCCCAGAGGGAGGAGGGGGTCAGATGGAGGAGACATCAATAATACAGATGTGGGACATTATTTTTTCTCTGCAAGGGAGAACTGATGATTCCCAGGACTGCTGCCAGCCCCAAAGAGATTCTTGAAGACGGTATAGATCACGATCCTGGGATGTCTGCGTCCAGAAAACTGCAGGGTGAGCGAGGCGGAGGAGCAGCACTCAAGGAGAACGTTTGTCAGGTGGGGGCTTTCTTCGTCTTGTTGCATGTGTCCTTTTTGAGAAACCCTCTTTCTCTCTTAAAGACCCTATCTCAGTTAGAGAAAATGGCTAGGGATGATCCCTCTTTAAGGCTATAATTCTCTTGTCTCCTTTGAAAAACAGAGAAGGAATTAACTGAATACTGGTTACAGTTTGTCCTTGTGGCCCATGAGTATGTGCCCCCAGAACCAGCGGGGTCTGTTCTTACTCAGTGAAAAATAATTTTCTTGTCCTCTGCCTGTCATAGTGTGTGTCCCTCTTCCTCCTCTTCTCCCTCTTCCTTCTCTTTGGGATTTTTGTTCTTGTTTGGTTGGTTGGTTTTCAGTTTTTGAGAGAGTCCCACATAGCCCAGGCTAGCCCTGAACTCTATATCCTTCTGCTTCCTCCTCCCAGATACTGGGGTTTTAGGTGTGTACCCCCATGCGCCATTGATTCTTTAATTAGGGATGTTTCAAGGGTTATTATAGTTTTCAAAATTTTTCTTTTATTTGGTGAATATTGATACAATATTCACTGTCTAGTCTTTAATTTATAAACATTACATCATTTATTCATCCTGACAATCTTTTAAGGTAGAGGTTTTTTTTTGGGGGGGGGTTAGTCCCATTCTGCATATGAGAAACTGAACTACACATCGGTTACATGTGGTCATGGTGCATCCTGGATTCAAACCTAGTTGTTTTGAGTCCTAACTGTTGTGCTGTTTCTTTGTGAGGTGTTTATGTGGCTTTGTGAGTTACTAGTTCCTTGATTTACCTTTGTAAATTCTTAAAATCTGACATTATGAAAACCTGATATACTTGGCGTATGTGCGTGCGTGCATGGGTGGGTGGGTGGATGTGCAGGTACATGTGGGCATAATGTGTGGAGGTCTGAGGACAATTTTGAGTGGAGATCCCCAGGTGACCAACACTTTTTGTTTGAAACTGGGCCTGCCATTTGGCCTGGAACTTAGTTAGATACATTGACCATGAGCATCCAGGGGTCTGCTTGTCATTTCCTCACATCTCATAGCTGCTGGGATTATACGCACACTGGAGGCTTGGCTTTCTATGTGGGGTGTGTGAATTTGAACTCAGGTCCCATGCTTACAAGGCCAAGCGCATTATTCATTGATCCACTTTCTCTGCCGCTGTATTTATTGATTTATTGGTGGTTTTGTTTTTGTTTTTTTGCGATGAGATCTTACTTAGTAGCCCTGACTGGCCTGGAACTTGCTGTGTTGACCAGGCTGGCTTCAAACTCACAGAGGTCTGCCTGCTTTGGCCTCCACCCTCCCTGCACCCTGCTTGGACCCTGTTTTTAATTGAAACACTAAAAAGTAATCCCAGGCCCAGGCTCTGTTACTGTGACAGATACAATTTTATCCTGTTGCTTTGCGTTGTGATTTTCTCTGTTACATTAAGAACGTTTACTTGAACCAGGCAGAGTGTTGCACACCTTTAATCCCATCACTGTGGAAGCAGGGGCAGGCAAATCTCTGAGTTCAAGGCCATCCTGGTCTACAGAGTGAGTTCCAAGACAGCCTGTAATACATAGTGAGACCCTGTCTCTTTGGAGTCGGGGTGGGATGTTTTCCATATTTGGACTAATTTCCAGATACAGTGTTGATCCTGAAAAGCAGTTATGCTCATTAATTATTGATAAAACAAGTCGGAGTGTAAACACATTTTACACAGATCATTTTTTAAAAGAATATTTGCCAGTCAAGGTGGTACTCACATTTAGTCCGAGCACTCAAAAGACAGAGCCAGGTGGATCTCTTGAGTTTGAGGTTAGCCTAGTAGTCTATGTATCGATTGGTTCCAAGCCATTGAGGGGCATATAGTGAGACCCTATCTTTTAAAAAAAAAAAAATTCAAACTTGGTATGGTTACATACTGTAATTCGAGCACTTGGGAGGGAGATACAGGCAGAATGAAGTTCATGGCTGTTTTAAGCTACGTGTGGGACAGGAGGAGTAGGTAGAAAGGAGGTAACCCTGTGGTCCAGGCTTGCTGGATTGATGTGAGGTGCATACATTTGTTGCACTTCCTTTCTCAAGTGTCCAGTTCAAAGGTAAATGATATGGTTATCCCAACTAAGGGGTTATGGTAAACCATGTAGTTAATTTGAAAAATGTATTCAGTTTGTACTGTAATTGAAATTTTCATATTTTAAATTGAATGTGAATTTGCTTACTGTATGAAAACTGTCACTGGCTCTCTAAATATGTAAATATATAAAACAGGATTTCTTTTTCTTTTCATTATTTTTAGTTTTGATTTGGGAGTAATAGATAATAGGAAAGTCAAATATTTGAGAATAAGTAATTTTTACTACATTAAGGCCCTAAGCTTAACTTTCTCCCTAACATTTTCCTACTTGTTTATTTAAGTGACCAAGACCTTTTGTCACCTAAATAAACGGGTTTCTCTTTTTATAGCCCTGCCTGTCCTGGAACTCACTCTGTAGCCCAGGCTGACCTAGAACTCAGAGATCCAGCTGCCTCTGCCTCCCTTGTACTGGGATTAAAGGCTTGGCCACCATCCTGGCTGTTTCTTTTGCTTTGTTACAAATAGTAGATTTTGGTTTCTGTGGATTCAACCAATTGTATAGATGGAAAAATACTTTGGGAAAGTTTATTTATATTGTTTGTGATGTATACTGTAATAGTTGATGGCTGGGTCTATACTGAACATGTACAGATTTATTTGGAGGGGTACCCATATGTATATGTACAGGTGTTTGTATTTTGTGACTCTGTGTGTGGTGTGTGTGTGTGTGTCTGTCTGTCTGTGTGCATGTGTATACATGTGTGCTTATGCATGGTGGAAGCCAGAAGTCAAAAGTAGGGTGTCATTCCTCTGGAGCTGTTCGTTTTTTGTTTTGTTTTGTTTTTCCTTCTTTGTGACAGAGTCTCACTATGTAGCCCTGACTGTCCTGGAACTCACAGAGATCCTCCTACCTCTGCCTTCTCATCTGGGATTAAAGCTGTACCGCCATGCTCAACCCTGTCCATTTTGATTTTTGAGGCAAGGTCTCTCACTGGACTTGCTGTTTAGGTAGGCTGGCTAGCCAGCAAGATCCAGGAATCAATCTGTCTGTTTCTCCAGCATGGGTTTACAAGTGTGCACCACAATGCCCAGCTTTTTACATGGCTTGGGATTGTACCTAGTTCCTCATGCTTGTACAGAAAGCTCTTTACTGACTGAGCCATCTCTTCAGCCTCATACAGACCCTTGGTTGTTGTGAGGCTTTTTCAAGGAACAACTATGTGCATTGCATGTACGCTATAAATGGTGTTGTAATTTAAGTGTTTTGAAGTACACAAGAACATTGTGTATATACTGTGCAGTTTTCTGTGTCATTTTGTACAAAGGACTTGGGTTTTCACAGATTTTGGTATGGGGTGTCCTAGTTGATAGTATAAGGCTTATTTTTGTTCTAGAATTTGGTTGTGAATCAGTGTGTAGATACAAATGGGATAAAAAGTAACATATTGGGAATTTCCAAGGTTTTCATAATGAGAGATAATACCTTCATTTCATAAGCTTTTCTCTTTAGTGACACCATGTCTTCATGAGAATGTCTCAGTCCGTGATGTGATGTCTTTCTTTCTTGATGGGCCCAAAATTTTGTTTGGTTCCCAGTGAAAGGGACAAAGAGAGAAGGGGTGTGAGGGGATCTGTGTTTTTGAAGTAATTGGAGGGACATCTCGAAGGGCTCTTTCTTTGGTGTGACACTGCCTCCTGCCCACCCTTCTGGTTTGTCTCCTCTTAACTTTGTTCTTGAGTTCCTTTTCCAATAACCAGCTGCAGGATCTTTTTAAAATGAACACCGGAGTTCAGCCTTCATTTGGCAAAGCTCTCCAATAGTACATCTTTGTACTAGAATAAAATCTGAAATTATGGACCCTTGTTTTTTTTTTTGTTTTTTTAATGTCATTTCCTGCCAGTTATGACCTGTCTTCACTTTAGGAAAGTAACAGTGGCTTTCTTTGTGGCTTCAGTCACGTTTTCCTGCCTGTGGGCCTTGTGCTTGCTCCCTTCCTTTGTCTCTTCACAGCCTAACTTGAACTTTCAGACCCTGGCCTAGAGACGTCATCCTCATAACCAAAGCCAAGTTAGCTATATCAATTCTCTGCCTTATACTGATTGATCATTATCTGATCTCTTTCCTGTGTTATTATTAGTGTTAATTATCAACTTGACAGGATTTGGAATCACCTCCAGGTACACCTGTGAGGGATTATTTATTCTCTGTTCTTGCCTATAAGGGACTATCTTGAATAGGTTAATTGATTAAAGTGGGGAATTTGCCCACTGTGGATGGTGCCATTCCCTTGGCTAAGATTCCAGACTGTGAGCCAAGCTAAAGCCATTCATTGCTCTGATTCCTGATTATAGTTGATGTGTGACCAGCTAGATCAAGCTCTTGCTACCTTGACCTCCCCACCATGGTAGACTGTTGGTTGTTTTTTGTTTTTGAGACAGGGTTTCTCCGTGTAGTTATGGAGCCTGTCCTGGATCTTGCGCCGTAGACCATGCTGGCCTCGAACTCAGAGATCTGCCTGCCTCTGCCTCCTGAGTGCTGGGATTAAAGGTGTTCGCTACCACTGCCCAGCCTGACTGTATCTTGAATTTTGAGCCAGAATAATCCTGTCTCCCTTAAATTGCTTTTCTTGGGGTATTTATCACAGCAACAAGAAAAGTGAGACAACTTTTTTATTTGTTTGTGTCATCTCTCCCCATGAAAACCAGGGATCTTCTTATATCTGACACATAGGAAATAATAATAATAATAATAATTATTATTATTATTATTATTATTATTATTATTATTATTATTGGTTTTTTTTTTTGAGACAGGGTTTGTGCCTTTCCTGGAACTTACTTGGTAGCCCAGGCTGGCCTCGAACTCACAGAGATCCACCTGCCTCTGCCTCCCGAGTGCTGGGATTAAAGGCGTGCGCCACCACCGCCCGGCTGGAGATAATTATTAAATATTAGTTGAATAAATGAGGGGATTTCATAGAGAAAAGGGATTTCTTAACCTTTGATCTCATGAGAGCTCTTCATTTGGGACTTTTATAAAGTCTTTTACAGACACATCTATTTCTTTTCCTTTACAGAACTGTGAGAAACTGGGTGAGCTGTTGTTATGTGAGGCTCAGTGCTGTGGGGCTTTCCACCTGGAGTGCCTTGGCCTAACTGAGATGCCTAGAGGAAAATTTATCTGCAATGAGTGTCGCACAGGTAAAGTGGATAAAGTCTGCCATCTAATACAATCGGGATTTTAAGTTTTTTAGGAAAAAGGTATATTGAAGATGCCACTTTCTGACAACAGTGCACTTGTTGTTGCACCTGTAGATGTAGGTACTATAAAGTCCTAACCCTCAGAAAATCTTACATGATAATAGAATTGCCTTATTATCTTTATCATTCTGAAATGGTTTCTGAATAAACTGATCCCAAGGTAAAGCTGTTTCTGCATATAAATAAAATAGTATGCAGTCATTTCTGTGTGACTCAAGTGTAGTAATGTCTTTGAGATTCATCTGTGTTAAAGGATGTATCAGAAGATCATCTTTCTTCCCATCCTTTCCACTCTCCACTCCCTCTTCCTCACACCATAGTCTAGGCTTGCTTTGAACTCCTGGCACTCTTTCTGCCTTGGCCTTCTGAATGTTGGGATTGTAGGGGTAAGCCAACATTTCTGTCCAGCTCATTCTTTCTTAAAACACCTCTATTGAGGCCAGGCGGTGGTGGTGCACGCCTTTAATCCCAGCACTCTGGGAGGCAGAGGCAGACGGACCTCCATGGGTTTGAGGCCAGCCTGGGCTACAGAATGAGTTCGAGGAAAAGCTCCAAAGCTACACGGAGAAACCCTGTCTCAAAAAAACAAAAAACAAACAAACAAATAAAAACAACTCTATTGAGGTGTTGGCACATGTAATGAGGCAGATTAGGAGCTTAAGG
Source organism: Peromyscus melanophrys (assembly GCA_902168415.1). NCBI lineage: Eukaryota > Metazoa > Chordata > Mammalia > Rodentia > Cricetidae > Peromyscus > Peromyscus melanophrys. Next base: position 22,267 of record CABHPR010133883.1, read on the forward strand.
CCTGTATGGGCCTACATCATTAGATCCTTTTTCCCCCCTTTTCCTTGAGATAGGGTTTCTCTATAACCCTGGAGTAGACCAGGCTGGCCTCAAACACAAAAAGAGCTGCCTGCCTCTACCTTCTAAGTGCTGGGATTAAAGGCATGAGTCACCATATCCAGCAATATCCTTTTATTTTTAATGTGTTTATATCTGTGTGTCTGATTTTCTTTTGTTACCCTGAAAATTCTTTGAGTTTTGCATGCATGTATAGCTATGAATCATTTAAATACCTGATACATGAGTGAGCTAGAAGAAGGTATGAGATCCCCTGGAATTGGAATTTACAGATAGTTGTGAGCTACCATGTGGATGCTGAGAATTAAAATTGTATCCTCTGGAAGAGCAACTGGTGCTCTTAACGGCTGAGCCATCTCTCTAATCCCATGAGATGCTGTCTTTAAAAAAAAAAAAGTGTGTGGGGGTGTGGGGGTGGCAAGATGGCTCAAGCTCTCTGTCACAGAGCCTGAAGACATGAGTTGTTGATGCCCAGGACCCACATGATGGAAGGAGAGAACTGACTCCTCAGGTTTTCCTCTGGCATCTACCAGAGTATGATGGTGATGATTGATGATGATGTGTGTGTGCTGGGTGAGGTGGTACACACATGAGGCAGGTAGATATCTGAGTTTGAGGCTAGCCTGGTCTACATGGCTGGTTCCTGGCCAGTCAGAACCGCACAGTGAGACCCTGTATTAAAACGATAAAGTGTACAGTTTGATTTGTTGTAACGTTTGTATTCGTAAATATCTGAAAATGCCTGAGAAATCATAATTCAGGATAATTACTAATTACCAGCATTGTTGCTTATATCATAGTTCATTACCCTAATCTTAGGAAAGACTTTTCATTGTTGAAGAGTATTTAATTGTAGGTATTTACTACTTTGTTTATCCATTCATGTACTGATTGACATTTGAGAGTTTATGGTTTAGGCCTTTAAAAATAAAGCTTATTTTCTTTACTCTTGGATGAATAAGTACCTTAGTAGAATGTATCAATTATGTGGTAGTATAGCTTGAATTATATCATTTTACATTCTCTGCTGTGGTTTCTTAGGGTCTGTGGTTTCTCCTCATTGTCAGTACCTTTCATTTGATTGTGTTGGTAGCTGAATGATAGAATCTCCTGGTTTAGTTTACTAATTTGCATTTACTAACTAGCAATGCTGAACACCTTTTTCATGTTCAGACCATCAGGACAGTGGAGATTATCTCTCTATGCAGCCCTAGCTGGCCTGGAACTCACTATACAGACTAGATTGGCCTCAAACTCAGAAATCAGCCTGCCTCTTCCTTGGAAGTGCTAGGAGTAAAGGGATGGGCCACTATGCCCTGCTTTTTTTATTTATTTATTTATTTTTTAATCTTCTGAATATAAGAGCTCTCTCAGATAGGCTTTTCAAAATATTCTCCCAGTCTGTGGCTTAAATTTTGTTTTTGTTGTGATTTTAGATAGTTTCCTGTAGTGTTAACCCCACTGTGTATATATTTGAGGATGACTTTGAACCTACTGTACTCTTTTTCTACTTCCTAAGTGCCAGGATTGTATACCTAAGATATGACTTAGGATTTGTCTTCTAAATCAAAAAATATAATTTTTTAAAATCTTTTTTTTTTAAGATTCACGTTTTATGTGTTTATGATTACATGTCAGGTATATGCAGATGCCCTCAGAGACCAGTAGAGGATGTCAGTCCCTAAGTTGGTAGTATAGGCCATTGTGAGCTACTCAATATGGGTGCTGGGAAAGAAACTCAGGTACTTTGGAGAGTTGCAAGTGCATTTAACTGCTGAACCATCTTTGCAACTCCATGTTAACAATTTTAAAAATTGTTAACTGACACATAGTTATTGTACATTATATGGGGTGCAGTGTGCTGATTCCATGTTATGGTTAGTTTAGGGTAATGAGCATACCTATCCCTTTAAACATCCATCATTTCTTTGTTGTGAAACCATTTGAATTCTCCTCTTTTTTTTTTTTTCTTTTTTTTTTGAGACAGGGTTTCTCTGTGTTGTTTTGGTGCCTGTCCTGGAACTCACTCTGTAGCCCAGGCTGGCCTCAAACTCACAGAGATCTGCCTAACTCTGCCTCTCGAGTGCTGAGACTAAAGACATGTGCCACCACCGCCGGGCAGGATCTTTTAAAAGTACAAATTAAAAATGACTTACTATTACCCCATTCTGTAGAAGAGTATTTTTTTTTCCTAATTATACCTTTATATTTTGTTGACTAACTTCAACCCAGTTCTCTGAGTCTCTGTAACTGCTATTAAATTCTCTACCTTTCTAAGGGTATTGTTTTTAATTTTTATTTTCCATATTATTGTGTATATGTATATATGATGTATGTGAGAGAACTCATACATGCTGTGGTAGGTGTGTGTAGGTCTGAAGACAATTGATGCTCTCTAACATTTTGTGCATTCTGGGGATCAAACTCTGGTCATTAGACTTACATAACAAGCAGTGTTACCCACTGAACCACCAATACATACCATTAGATATTAGGGAACAGAGAGAGAACCAGACCATGCTGTTTGTTACAGATAAGCTTCACATAGTCAGAGCCAGTTGGTGGTGATGCCTTCTTACAATCCCAAAACCTGGGAGACAGGCAGAGGATTTACTGGCCTGGGACAGATACAGAGTGAAACCTTGACTCAAACAATTAAATACCAATCTAGACAAAAATACTTGATCATTTACATTCCTGTATAATGTTCAGTCTTTCTGCTTTTTTGATTTTGGGTTTGGTGGAGTATTGTTGCTTTGAGATAGGTAGGATCTCACTATGTAGCCTAGAACTCTGTTGACCAGGCTGTCCTGGAACTCCTACTGCCTCTGCCTCCCGAATGCTAGGATTAAAGGTGTGGTCTTTGTCTTGAGTTTTGAAACTGGGTTTCTGTAGCCCAGGCTGGCTTTGATTTCCAAGTAGCTCAGGGTAGCCTTGAACTCCATGGTGTCCTCTCCCTCAGCTCCATTGCTGGTGTTATAGGTATGAATTGTCATACCTAGCTTTTCTTACCTGTTCCAGGTCAGGTTTAAAACCTCAGTCCATGGTGGGGACACACTCAGCACTCAGGAGTAAGAGAGAAGACTCTGTGGAAGTCGTGGTCAATCCTTAAATATATAGGAAGTTTGAGGCCTGACAGGACTGTATAAAACCCTGCCTCAAAGAACACAAAACAACGAAAACTTGAGAAATAAGATCTCAAAAACCATCTACCCAGACAAAACAGTCGGAGACATTAGCTTTTTCCATTGCCTTAACCCCACTAACAGTAAACTCAAGGTTAAAACATGGACTTCAAGCACTGGGTCTCAAAGATGAATGCTAGATCCCATTTCTTCAGAGTCCTTGTTGGTATTACATAATTGCTAGAACGCAGGCATGCAGACTAGCATCAGTCCTCTGAACAAAAGCTGTCTGTCACTGTATGTGATATATAGTAACTTGTACATCAGTAGGTCTGAGCTTCCATCTACTTCCACTCCCTTTCTCACTTAGTTTCAACCTTGTCTCTACAGTTATTTACAAGTCATTACAATAAATATCCAAGTCCCTTGATATGGCTGAACCTCCAGAGAAGACAATGTTGTAGAGAGTATGTGACATGAGTACAACAATTCTGAATTAATTACTGTGCATCTTCTTAGATAGGTTGAATAAAGTCTAAATTAGCAAACTCTGAATTAATGAGTTTCAGGTCCCAAGAATTTCTGAGAAACAACCTCAGTGGAAAATTATTTCTCTTCGATCTTGTTGATCCCTGAACAGTGTTAATCCACTTTGACCTATCTATATCATACCTGCTCAAACTAGGTGAGACAAAACTATGGTTAGCCGTCCTTTATTGCTTTAGCACGTTCCAGGGATTGTTACGGAGGAATTCCTCATCTCCCATCTCTCAGTGGTTGCCAAACAAAATACTGTGTCTTGTCCTGTAGTTGGACTATGTTTAATACAGCTGTAGAATACATACCTTCAGCTACAGAAATTACATGAATGACATGGACTCCATTATCTCACTACCTTAACAATCAGTGTCCAGCTTGTCTTGAGGTCCATGACACAGATGAGGCAGGAATAACCCGCACAATAATAAAGAAGGATTATTTATTATTCCTGGAACGTGGAAGGATTCAAATATTGTTTTAATCAACTATCTTATTTTTTTCTTGAATATTCAGTGGAGGTTCAGTCAAAAGAAAATAATGGTCATTAGGTTGTCCTACAAGATGAGTTCCTCCCCCCTTTGCTTGTTGGAGTTTGGGAGTGTGATTTCCTCTGGGACTAAGTAGTTTTGTTTGGAGGTAGCTTTTGAGGCTTTTGTCCATTTCCATGGGCAACATGTTTAACACAATTGTGTAACCTAACCATGAACCCAACATCTCTTCAGACATCCTACAAATAAAATTCCTCTGATTCAGAAGGCCTGTAGTCAGAAATATGAGCAGAGGACCTTTGAAAGCTGGCCTTCAACCTTAGGACCAAGCTTTCTTCCCCTCCACCAGAGCATCGGCTCTAGGAGCGGAAAGAATCCTGCATGAGGTTGAGTCTTTCCCAGGTGGAAAGGACACTACTGTCAGTGTAGAGAGATCCTGTAGCAAAGTTGAAAAGATTTATTCAAAAGATTTATTCGGATAGGGTAGGGGGCCAAGAAGCACTGGTCGTAATAAGAGATCAGGATGAAGAAAAAGCGTGTTGTTTAGCTACACCTTTGCTTTCTGTCTGTGTTATGGATGAGATCTTTCTGAGAATGTTAAAATAGGGAAAAAATAGAACAATAGAGTTAGGCCTGAATCTTGCACTGCCCTTTTCTGATGATATTTCTGTACAGCAAATGTAGAAAGTTATTCTTGGAGATTAAACAGTACAGCAATCATTTTTAATGAAAAACATTTAGAAATTACATTGGGCCATAATCTTTCCATCAAGCCCATGGAGTTGGTCATTTTGTTGTATATGTAAGCGTTTCTGGTCCTTCATCACCTCCTCTGAGCTTGATCACATGCTTTTGCTGACTCCTTAATAGCAATACAGAATGAGATGATAAACTGTTCTGTGGGTTTCTTTTTTCTGCCATGTCTTACTTAGTTTTGTGTATCTCACGCCAGTCCACCATGGTCAGGCGGTCACTCCACCACCCTCTTCTTTGCCTGCTGTTCCTGCTGCTCCTCTCTACTGCTGTGGTCTGCTCTTTGCTGCTTGATGGACTGTCCACAGCTAGGGAGAGGGAGACGGTGAAGGAGGGATAGTATAACAAAAAAGCAGCAGATGTATAACTGCTGCCGTTCCTGAAGCACAGTCCTTCCTGTGCTCCGTGGACTGTCTCCCTTCCCTCTTTGTCCTCTTCGTCCTGCCCTTTCCTTGCAGTCCCTCCTCTCACTCTGCCTTTCCCAGGAAGCCATTATAGCCGCCAGTGCTGACTCTTAGTTCTTTATGTATATTTTATTTTTTTAAATTCTTTTATTTTTTATATATTTTAAATAATTTATTGAACTTTTATTTTATGTGCATTGGTGTGAAAGTATCAGATTCTCTGGAACTAGAGTTACAGACAGTTGTGAGCTGCCATGTGGGTGCTAGACATTGAACCCGGGTCCTCTGGAAGAACAGCCAGTGCTCTTAACCACTGAATCATCTCTCTAGCCCCCTCTTTATATATATTTTGTATATTATTCCTTTGTTAATGTACAATTTACAAACAATTTCTTCTGTTCGTTAGGTTGTCTCTTCCCTGTGTTCACTGTTTCTTCTTAGGTATTTGGGTTTTTGTTTTTATCTTTTTTGTTTGTTACAGTCATTTTGTAGTTTTTATCTTTTTTGTTTGTTACAGTCATTTTGTAGCCCAACCTGTTCCTACCTACAATCCTTCCTCAGCCTTCCAAATGCTAAGATTATAGGTATGAGCCACTATGACTTTTTTACTGTGTTCAAATCTGATTTGCTTATGTTTTGTTTTTTTCTCTGGTGTTAGGGTCACATCTAAAATGTCCTTACCCTGACCAATCAGTATACGGTGTTTCCTATTGTGGTGGTCTCTTCACCCTTATCATCTTGTTTCTCCTCTGTTTTTTTTTTTTTTTTTCTTCTTTCTTTCTTGTTGTTCTTGAGTTGGCAATTTACTGTGGAGTCCAGGCTGATCTTGAACTCATACCTTCCTCATCCTCTGTGTTCTGCTCTATCAATTATATTAGTTTTCACCGTCTTTTGGCAGAGTCTTTAGAGTGTTGGTTTGTTTGTGGTCCTGGGGGTAAACTTGTAGTATAGTAGACCAGCTCTACCACTGAGCTGTGTCCATCTGTCTTAGGAGATATGATCTCAGGCTGGCTGTAAAATTCTCAAGGACCCTCATCATTGTTGGTATTACAAGCATACACCATTATTCCTGGCTCAGAATTTGATAAAGTCTAGTTTTTCAACTTCTAAGAAGATTTTTATTTTATGTGTATGAGCATTTTGCCTGCCTGCCTGCCTGTATGTATGTATGTATGTACACCACCTGCATGCCTGGTGACCTCAAAAGCTAGAAGAGGATATTGGTTCCCCTGGAATTGGAGTTACAGATGGTTGTGAGATGCCATATGGGTGATGGCATCTGTCTTCTGGAAGAGAAACCAGTGTGCTCTTAACCACTGAGGCGTCTCTGGGTCCCTAGTTTATCAACTTTGATTTGTATTATTTTGTTGTATTTAATAAATACAGCTCAACTCGGTGGCCCTTTGTTTTCCCACTAGTATGTCTTCTGTGGTTTTAATAGTTTCTGTCTTCATAGTTATGTGTATAATCTATTTTAGAGTAACTTGTGAGTTAGATTCAGAGTCTTATGCAGGCTAGGCAAGCAGTATATCACAAAACTGTCATATAAATCAGTCTTTTTTTTTTTTTTTTTTTTTAAGAAATATTTTACCCGCTCTTAGACAACAAAATAAGAAGATGTTATTTCCTTACCTGGTGGCTCTCCCTGTTTTACAGGGTGATCATCTCATTGCTTAGATTGCTCTAGTTGAATAATAGCAGGTCTGTAGTATCCACTTGTTTCTTTACAAATACATAGTTTACATTTTTCCTTAGATTTTATTAACTGAATGATCTCCGTATTTATAGATGGGTATTTTAGTTAAATGAGCTTCTATTTTATGGCAGATGTCAAGGTTCATGCTCAAATTTGCTTTTCAGTACTGGCCCTTTCCCTTCCTCTGCATCTTATGGTACTGTATCTCCAAAGCAGGGTTTCTTTCTCCCCCTTCCCGCTTCTCTTTCTTTCCTTAACTTTTCATTTAAATAATGGTAGAACAAAAAGTAAAGAGTTTGTGAACAAAAAGTAAAGAGTTTGCTGTGTTCTGTTAGGAAGGTGGCGCAGTCAGTAAAATGATTATCATACCAGCATAAGGACCTGAGTTTGGATTCCTAGTATCCATGTAAAAGGTCAGGTATGGCTGTGTGTGTCTGTAATCCCAGCCACTGGGAAGCAAAGACAGGCAGCTTCCTGGAGCTCACTATCTAGCCACATTGTTTCAAAAAGTAAGGAGAGTTGGGGCTAGGCCTTGGTGCTCTTTCATAGAACCTGAGTTCATTGCCCTGCAACCAAATTGGGTAGATCACAACTGCCTGTAACTCAGGTTCCAGGGGATCCAACATCCTCTTGTGGCCTCATGCCAAATAAATAAATCTTTTAAAAAATAAAAGGTAGAGGCTGGGCAGCGTTAGCTCACGCCTTTAACCCCAGCACTTGAGAGGCAGAAGCAGGGATAGCTCTGTGAGTTTGAGGCCAGCCTGGTCTACAAAGCAAGTTCCAGAGCTGTTACACAGAGAAACCCTGTATCAAAAATAAAAACCAAAAATAAACAAAATAAATATAAAAGGTAGAAAGTGACTGAGGAAGACATTCTGTGTCAACCTTAACCTCCACTTACAAACATGTACACACACAAAGAATCTGTAAGTGCTCATTGAAGTCTTCTAACAGAACTTTCAAAAGAAAATCCAATAGATTTTCAAGAGTTATAGTAACTCCTGGGTTCATTTTCAGATTTTTTCCATTTGTCTCAAAGGTATTAAAAGAAGGGGGGGTGGGCATAGAGATAGCTCAGAGGTTAAGATCACTGACTGCTCTTCCAGAGGTCCTGAGTTCAGTTCTCAGAAACCACAGCCATCTGCAGTGAGATCTGGTGCCCTCTTCTGGCACGCAGGCAGAATACATAATAAATAAATAAAACTCTTAAAAAAAAAAAAGCTCAAAACTGACTGATAGTTATAATTGTCAGCTTGACACAACACAATGTAGAATTATCTGAGAAGGGATAAGAAGTGTGCTGAATGCAGTGGTACAAGCCTTTAATCCTAGCACTTGAGAAGTAGAGAGAAGTAGGTGGATCTCTTGAGTTCGGGTCTCAGAATTCCCCAGAAAGCTTCACAAAAAATTATCTAAATCTGCTTGGCCTGTGGGCATGTCTATAGGAAATTGCCTTAAGGAAATTGCCTTGGCAAAATCTAGTCTAAAAGTGCATCCCATACATTCATTCTCTCTACTCCTGACTGGGTAGCACTGGCTGCTTCAAGTTTCTTTCACCTTGACATCGTGAAGTGATAGACCATAATCTGAAATTGTAAGCTAAAATAAATTCTTGCTTTGTCAGGAGATTTTATCACACAAACCAGGAATAAGACTTGAGAGCAAACACTTAGACCCACTGGGATGTCTGGCCAACCCCCTGTTCCTGTGTTTTCTGTGTCACCTACAACGTAGTTGGATCTAGAGGCTGGATTTGATCACAACTGAGTTTCTCTTTTGACAGGAGTGCTTTTAGACAGTGTAACACACACCCTGTTACCTCACACCAGTAAGCACACATCACATCAGATTGCCCACTTATAAAGGTGCTAAAGTTCTTCATTTATTAGGGTCAGATTTTGTCAGTTTGGTTCAGTAAAGTTCTTCACTAATTTAGACCTAATGGCTTAGATAGATTAGCTTAGGTAGATTCCTGTAATACTAACTTGTTTCCTCTTTCCTTTCCCAGGAATCCATACCTGTTTTGTATGTAAGCAGAGTGGGGAAGATGTAAAAAGGTGCCTTCTGCCCTTATGTGGAAAGTTTTACCATGAAGAATGTGTCCAGAAGTACCCACCAACTGTCATGCAGAACAAGGGCTTCAGGTGCCCCCTCCACATCTGTATAACTTGCCATGCTGCTAATCCAGCCAATGTATCTGCTTCTAAAGGTAGTTTTTGTTGTTGTGGTTTTGGTTTGTTGTTGTTGTTGTTGTTGCTGCTGCTGCTGTTTTTTGTTTTTTGAGACAGGGTTTCTCTGTGTAGCTTTGGTGCCTGTCATGGATCTCACTCTGTAGACCAGACTGGCCTCGAACTCACAGAGATCCACCTGCCTCTTCCTCCTGAGTGCTGGGATTAAAGGTGTGCACCACCACCACCCAGATGTTGTTGTTTTTTAATATAAACCAATCTAATTATAAGACTTCAGTTGCTTTGGAAATATTTATTTTCAAGTGCAATCTGGAGCATCTCTTTATAGACTCCTGCTTGTCAATTTGGTAAAGTAGCATCATTGTAGCCTAATAGAGTAATGAACTTCACTGATAGCATGTTGTATTCTGTGGGATTTCTAGCTGGTAGTTTAAAATATTTAGATATCTCGGGAGATTTTGTTTGAAAACATCTTCTATTTAGTGCATTTTATATTCCCTTTTAATTGTTGCTGCCATATAGATTGATTTAAGTAGTTTGATACTGGTTTTTAGTTGCTGAGGTATATTAGGAGATCCATGTGGGAAATAAGCATCGTAGAGTACTAGACAAACATTAGTACCAATGTTCCATTCCTTTTTTTTTTTTTTTTTTTTTTAATCTTTTGGTTTTTATGGCAAGGTTTCTCTTTGTAGCTTGGCTGTCCTGGAACTCCCTCTGTAGACCAGGCTGGCCTCTGAGCTCACCTGCCTCTGCCTCATGAGTCTATTCCTTTTCATTCCTTTTGACTTATTCGAGGCATTAGAGGATTCAAGGCAGTTATCTGGCTCATGGTCTCCTTGCTGAGGCAGGTGTATTTACAGTTGTGCAGTCCTACTCCCACTGGGGACTAGCACAGAGCTTCCCTCTTTAAAGATTTATTTATTTATTATGTACACAGAAGAGGGTGCCAGATCTCATTACAGATGGTTGTGAGCCACCATGTGGGTGCTGGAAATTGAACTCAGGACCTCTGGAAGAACAATCGGTGCTCTTAACCTCTGAGCCATCTCTCCAGCCCTTTTTTGTTGTTGTTTTGTTTTGTTTTGTTTTTGTTTGTTTATTTTTTGAGACAGGGTTTCTCTGTGTAGTTTTGGTGCCTGTCCTGGAACTCACTCTGTAGCCCAGGCTGGCCTCAAACTCAGAGATCCACCTGCCTCTGCCTCCTGAGTGCTGGGATTAAAGGTGTGCCCCACCGCCGCCCAGCTCCTCTTACTCTTAACAGTGGAATACATGTATAAGAGCCATGTTTTTAGGTAGTCGGTCTCTCTGCTGACAAATAGACTTACATAGTGCACTTTGTTTCCATATGTAATCTTTTTCTCTTGCTCCCCCCCATTTCTCTGCCATCCGTATATGTAGGTCGTCTGATGCGCTGTGTCCGCTGTCCTGTGGCATACCATGCTAATGACTTTTGTCTTGCTGCTGGGTCAAAAATCCTTGCATCTAATAGTATCATCTGCCCTAATCACTTCACCCCTAGGCGGGGTTGCCGAAACCATGAGCATGTTAATGTTAGCTGGTGTTTTGTGTGCTCAGAAGGTAAGATATGACTTCTGATTTTGAGTGGTTTCAAAGGAATTATCTAATGTTTTATATTCTATGTGTTTTGGAGTGAATATGTGGACAATTTATAGGAGATGGTTCTCTCCTTCTACCATATGGGTCCTGGATATCAAGCTCAGGTCTTCAAACTTGGCCCATCTCTCTTACTCTGAAAATAAGATCTCTCAGTCAACCTTTCTTGGCTAGACTGATGTGCTATAGAATCCCTAGGATCTGCTTGTCTCAGCTACTCAGTGCTGGGTTTACAGGCTGGCTTTCCTTGGGTACTGGGAATCCTTACTTAGGGTCCTCATACTTAAATAGCGAGCCTATTATGACCACTGAGACATCTCTCCAGTCCCTCATGTATCCTCTTGAATTTATAATACATGAGGCTGGACTATAACTCAGTTGGCATAGTACTTGCCTAGCCTAGCATGCCCAAAGCATTAGATTTTATATAAATTGATGTGGTATGCACCTATAATCTTTGCGGTGTGTGTCTGTATATCACATGAATGCAGTGCCAGAGAAGGCCAGAAGATGGTGTCAGATCCCCTAGAACTAGAGTTACAGAAGGTTGTTAGTAACCATGTGGTTGCTGGGGGTTCAAACCCTGGTCCTCTGCTAGAGCAGCCCATGCTTTGAATCCCAACTCCTGAAGAAAGTTCTTATTTTATTTTATATATGTATATTTATTTTTATGACAGGGTCTATGTATAGGCTTGGCTGTCCTGGAACTTGCTTTGTAGACCAAACTAACCTCAAACTCACAGAGATCCACTTGCTTCTGCCTCCAATGTGCCTCTATTAAAGGCAGTTACTACCATGCCCACCCTGAAAAAAAGTTGCTAGAACAATATAGAAAAACATTAGTACAGGCTGGGAAAGAAGTTCATTCATATATGTTAAAAAAACAAGTCCAAATGTCACCTAAAATTCTCTCATTGTGCTAAGTCTCTAACCACACTTTATTTAAAAACAATTTTAATGAGAGTGTGATGGCAAATGGAAACTAAGTTGTGAACCAGGAAACTCAGGTAACTGTTCAATAGGGATGCCAAGCACCCTGCTTAGAAGTGTTTTCATCTGTGACTCCCCTCTGGCAACAAAGCAAATAATATAACTATGTGGCTGAAACTGCGAAGTTCTGAAGAGTTAGTGTTAAGAGGGGAAAAAGAGTGGAAAGACCCAGCCATGTGGAGGTGCTGTTTATGTGTCAGGTACTGCTGCGTGATGTGTTGACTGTGCTCTAAATGGGGACTGTTCATTATAAAATGTTGCTATTAGGAAAATTAGATCTCAATAAGGAAAGTAAATTCCTGAAGTGGTATGGTCTTAGAGCTTAAAGCCCCTTCCTGTCACCAGCTGAATCCAGTTTTAGTGTTGCAGGGATGGTTGAGTTGGTAAAGTCCCAGCCACACAAGCATGACAACCGGAGTTCAGATTCCCTTGCTCGTGTAAAACAAGAGGTGCATTGCTATAACATGACATACTGTTAGGGCAGAGACAGGGAGAGAACTTGAGTTCATTGGCCAGCCAGCCTAGCAGAGTGGATGAGCTCCAGGTCAGTGAGAGACCTTGTCACAAAAAATAAGGTAGAAGGTGATCAAGGAAGACATCTAACACCAACCTCTGACCTCCACATGCATGCAAACACACAAACATGTACATACACAAGACTTAATTGTGCTTTTTTTATACAGTGGTTTCTATTTGCTATAGTCTTAGGAGAAAATGTTTATATTGATATTTATGCACATAAATTTTGTTTACTTTTCACCTCATTGCCATAACTAATTTTGCTAGTAAAATGTACTATTTATTATCTGAATATGAAAAATTTTGATGTGAGCTGGGAGCTCAGGAATATTAGAACGAGCATATTGTTACAGAAAAGTCTTTCTGCATGTGTTTCACTAAGCCCTTGACTAGAGTTACAAATAATTGACTAGGAGCTGAGCAAAAGCTATTTCTGCTGGGACTTTATATATAACCTTGTGGTCTAAATGCCAGGTTTTTTATTCCTGTAGGAGGCAGCCTTCTGTGCTGTGATTCCTGCCCTGCTGCTTTTCATCGTGAGTGCCTAAACATTGATATTCCTGAAGGAAATTGGTATTGCAATGACTGCAAGGCAGGCAAAAAACCACACTACAGGGAGATTGTCTGGGTAAAGGTTGGTCGATACAGGTAAGTGAGCGTGACAGAGAACGGCAGTCTGTTCTGTATCATGCTCTGTTTCTTAGGTTATGGTAGATAGACATCCTGCCTCTGGTTCCAGTCACTTACCTAGCTAAAATGAACGATTTCAATATATAACAGGGCACACTATGGTTATATATTTTATGAATTACTAGCTGTGTGTGGTATTATACCCTGTGTTCCCAGCACTTTGGAGCCTAAGGCAGGACGATCACAAGGTCATGACCAGTTCTGGCTATATAGCAAGACTCTGTATCAAAACAAGTTTTAAAAAAAAAAAGGTCTTCTAGAGAAAAGTTTGAAGGTTATTAACAAAGAAATGATAGATATTAAAAGATGGAAATACTAATTGTCTTGGTTAGATAATTACTGGGACTTTCTTTTTTAGTTTTTGCTTTTGAGTTAAGGTATTCACTATGTAGCCCTGACTGACCTCAACTTGATCTCCAACTTGATATGTAAACCAGGCTGGCCTGAGTTTAAATCTCTCCTGGGATTAAAAATGTGCCAACTAGTCCAGCCGGAAGTTTCTTCTTTAAAGTCCAAATTGTCTGGTATACTACTACTGTTGATACCCTTAATGATGAGCATTAATTTCCCATTTTTCATTGTCACGTTTTCATTTCTCCTGTTATAATTAATTTTAATAAATTTAATTGTGTATATGTCTAAATGTGGAGATGTGTATATGAGTACAAGTGCCCTTTGAGACCAGAAGCATGGAATTCTATGGAACCTAATATACAGGTGGTTGTGAGCCGCCTGACATGGGTGCTGGGAATGGAACAAAGTCCTGTAGAACAGCCCCATGGGCTCTTAGTCAGATTTTCATTTCATTGTTGAAAATTCTTCAGTGAACATTATAAATATTCATGTATCATAATTATTTTCTCAAAGTAAAATAACTGATTCTAAGAAATTATTTATGTGTTTGTGAGTGAGCTTCTGGGACATTCTGCTTGATGTGAATGAGTGAAAAAAGTGCTTGATCTGCAAATATGAGGAGGACTAGTGTTCTGAACCTAGCACTTTGATAAATGTGAGGCAGGTCTGGTAGCCGGTCTGTAGTCTCAGATCTTGGGAGGCAAAGGTAAGGATCCCTGGGGTAAACTGGCTTGCTAGACTAGAAAGCACTCGTGAACTCCAGCTTCAGCCTGAGAACCTGCCTCCTCAGTACACAGAGGGACAGTAACTCGGGAAGACATTGTTGTTCACTCTGTGCCTGTGTGCAGTGTGCACACTGTATAAACACATGTGCAGGAAAAAGAAAAAGGAAAAACTTAAATAGGTTGTTTTCCCAGTGCCTTTGCAGCCTTGTAGAGGTTCCTTCTCTTATTTGTACCTTTTCCAGGTGGTGGCCAGCTGAGATCTGTCATCCTCGAGCTGTTCCCTCTAACATTGATAAAATGAGACATGATGTGGGAGAGTTCCCTGTTCTCTTCTTTGGATCTAATGACTATCTATGGACTCATCAGGCCCGAGTCTTTCCTTACATGGAAGGAGATGTGAGCAGCAAGGATAAGATGGGGAAAGGAGTTGATGGAACATATAAAAAAGGTAATTTTACCCTTACTATTCCTCAGGCAGGCAGAGACTTCTGTAGCTGAGTATCTGCTCCGTGTTCAAGTTCATATAATGGTTCAGAGTGTCTGAAATATTGTGATGCCTGCTTGTAATCCCAGGTCTTGAGGCTAAGGCAGAAGAATTGCAGGGTCAAGGTACCCTGCATTACATAGTGAGTTCCAGGATGATTTTTGCTACATAGTGAGGCTATGTCTCAAAGAGAAAAAAGGAGAAGACGGGCGTCTTAGCACACACCTGTGATTCCAGCTCTTGGGTGGAGAAGCACAAGTTGAGTGGCCTGGGTCATATGAGACCATCCAATAAAACAGAATTGGGATTATAGATGGAGTTAATGGTGCAGGGCTTGCCTGGCATTTGTTTTTCTTCTTTTTCGTTTTCTTTCTTTCTTTCTTTCTTTTTTTTTTTTTAAGATTTATTATGTATACAGTGTTCTCTCTGCATGTATGCCTACATGCCAGAAGAGAGTGCCAGATCTCACTACAGGTGGTTGTGACCCACCATGTGGGTTTCTGGGAATTGAACTCAGGACCTCTGGAAGAACAGCCAGTGCTCTTAATCACAGCCATCTCTCCAGCCCCCCATGACAACTTTTTTTTTTTTTTTTTTTTTTGCTTGAACATAAAAACAGGTTATAATTCAAAAGTCCAGGGTTATTTTAAAAAGTAAAATATTTTCTCTGTAGAAAATAGTAAAAATGATAACATTTCCCAATAAGCCCTTTTAAGCCAAATGATAGCTGAATTATACATATAAATATTGATTAGATTCTGGGATACAGAAGAAACCTATCTTCATCTGTTCAAAGAGCTATGTTTTACTTAAGTTGTGTATGTGAGATTCCTATTCATCTTCCCCTTTTGCCTGGCATTTGTAAGGTCATGAATTGATTTCCAACACTTAAAACAGTTTTCAAATTTAGGTATCCATGCTGATATACACCTATAATTCCAGGGTCTGTTAGAAGGATCACAAATTTGAGACCAGCTTCTGCTGTTGAGTAGCAAGACTCTGCTTTCCCCTCCCTGTCTCACTCCCCCCCTACACCCCCCAAATATAGGACAGGTATGGTAGCATTCACCTTTTATTTAATTCCAGTACTCTGGAGGCAAGCAGGTGGACCTCTGTGAGTTCATGGCTAGCCTGGTCTACATAGTGAGTCTGTAGAGAGACCTTGTCCCAGGGAGGGAGGGAAGAAGTAAATAAAGCAGAATTTCCATAGTGCTGTGTCAGCAGCGTTCCGACCTAGCAGCATCATGTTTGATAGAGCTGTTGCTGTTGTAGAGAAGTTGGTGACTCCATAAATCATAGTTTCAGTGTTAACTGGACCTTGAGGAAGACTTTCCTTGATCTTTGCCATTCAGCATCTCATCTCATCAAATGACTGAGCTGTGTAACTCATTTCGGTTTGCTATGGAAGGACTTTAACAGGTTTTTATTGTTTTTTAAGATTGGGGGGATTTTTTTTTTTTTTACACAAGTTATAAAGGCAATTAAAATTGCAGAGAAGTAAAGATTTTTAATAAACTGGTCTAGCGTTGAAGACAATAATGTCTGCTGAGGCTAAGATATATCCCCTGGTATTAGCACAACTAAGTCAATTTTGAGCCTTGTCTTTCCCTTAAGATATAATGGGGGGGAGGGGGGAATCTTTGAATAGCTTTCTGGATAAAGTAAATCTGCAAGGCACATGGTGTTCCCTCAGTGAAAAACACCTTCTTCCTGTAGTTACCCTTTGAAAGGCAGTATATTTCTTGTTAAAGGGATGTTGAAGTTTAAGAATTGCCTGCAGGGTGAGGAGGAAAGGACTTTTAAAACTGATGCCTAGCCAGGTGGTGATGGTGCACACCTTTAATCTCCGTGCTCAGGAGGCAGAGGCAGACAGATCTCTTGAGTTCCAGGACAGCCTGGGCTATACAGAGAAACAGTTTTGAAAAACAAAACTGATGCTTTCTAGCAATATGATTCTAGAGACCTATGTTCTTTAAATTAGAACAGAATATTAGCTTATCAAATGTTTGTTTACCCTGCATTCTTAGATCTGTGAGTATATCCCTATTTGCCATCTGGTTTCTGTGGAAAACCTGGGCTTCTGGTACTAATACTGCAGGGGCTTGAATATTGAGTCCTGTCACCTCAGATGGTGACTACACCACCGCCATCTTTGTCGGTGCTAAGCTGGCTGTCATTGAGGCCAGAAGAGAATACAGAGTATAGGAAAGGCCCTATGTCTGAGCCTGTTGAAGTTTTCGTATAGTCGTCATTGTATCTCTCTAGACCAAGGGCTGGCGAAATACTTAGCCCTCTAGGAATATGTCTTTGTGGGAGAGTCTAACATAGGTATCGACAATCACAATGTCATCCTGTAATTGTTGGAGGAGACGTGCATCAAATGCTAAACACAAAGCCTAGGTAGTCTGGGATTTGAAGTTTTGAAGTCAGGTATTTTTACCAAGTGATGCTTTGAAGAGAGAACCATAATAATAGTTAACATTTATTATTGTCCAGGCCTGTGCAATGTTTCCTGTTTTAAGTTTTACAGCAACCCTATGAGTAGATAGCATCCTGATTTTGCAGGTAAAGAATTGGCCATGTAAAAGTTAGATTATTTGAAACTGGGTTTGGTGGCTCATGCTTTTATCCCAGCACTGGGGATGCAGAGGCAGGCGGATCTCTGAGTTCGAAGCCAGCCTGGTCTACAAATCGAGGTCCAGGACAGCCAGGGCAGTTACACAGAGAAACCTTGTCTCAAAAAACTGGGGAGTGGACGAGTTACATTATTGGCCTAAAGTCTCTGTGCCGCTCAGTGAGTTGTGCAGGAAGGGTTTTGGCTGTGGTGATTAGACTGAAATTCCAATTTTTTTCTTTTTTCTTCCTTGCTTTTGAGACAGGCTCTCAATGTAGGTTATAAGATGAGAGCCTATATCTGGAATGATGAATGAAAATAGTTTGGGTAGTTCTAAAAATAGAAGATTAAGCCGGGTGGCGGAGGCGGCGGCGGCGCAGCACACCTTTAATCCCAGCACTCAGGAGGCAGAGCCAGGCGATCTCTGAGTTCGAGGCCTGTCTGGTCTACAGAGTGAGATCCAGGACAGGCTCCAAAACTACACAGAGAAACCCTGTCTTAAAAGAAAAAAAAGGGAAGAAGAAGAGAAGATTAAACTATAATAGGGAATTAATTGTGTGGAACAGGATAAACACTGAAGACAAGGCAGGAGATGCATAATAACCACAGGGTATTCAATATTGGTCAGAGGAGAGAATTTCTTCCTTTTTTGGGGTGGGGTTGGGTTGAGACAGGGTTTCTCTGTGTAGCTTTGCGCCTTTCCTGGATCTCACTCTGTATCCCAGGCTGGCCTCGAATTCACAGAGATCCGCCTGGCTCTGCCTCCGGAGTACTGGGATTAAAGGCGTGCGCCGCCGCCGCCCGGCGAAAATTTCTTTAAAGAAGTAACAGAAAAGCTACAAAAAGGAGAGGGGGAAAGATGAAAATTCTCAGTTTTATCCTGGTTGAAGAACAGAATTAAAAGTTTATGTTGAGAAAACTTGGGAGTCAGATTTGTTGGATTTTTTAGGTATTGCAATTTAAGGATTATGAAAGCACTGGGTGAATTTAGATTAGATAGAAAGATCTGCTTGTTGGAACCCATGGTGAAATTTACAGAATGAGTATTAAGAGTAGACCCTACAAGGAAAGGAGAACTTCATCTTTGAAATTCTTCAAGAGTGTAACTGCCCATGGCATCTAGGAAATTGTGCTTTAGGAAGCAGCACAATTTTTATTTTGCTCTGACTGTAGCAGTGTGTATTTTATATTTGTTGATGGGTTGTATTTTATCTTAATGCTACATCTGAATACTTTGGAGACTTACATGACCATTTAAAAATTGATGATATGGTTTTGGTTTTTCATGTAATTGTAATGTTGATCTATTGTTGCTAGGACATGGATTTTCTTTCCTTTGGCGGGGGTGGGGGCGGGGGTGGGGGGGGTGGAGTGTCTCGAGACAGAGTTTCTCTATGTAGCCCTGGCTGTCCTAGAACTCACTCTTTAGACCAGGCTAACCTCAAACTCACACAGTTCCGCCTGCCGCTGCCTTCTGAGTGCTGGGATTAAAGGTGTGCACCACACTGCCTGGCAAGACATGGGTTTTTCTTTACCTTAAAGGGGGAGATAGAGTAAAATAAGTATACCCAGTTTTTGTTTTTTGTTTTTAAGTGATTTTGTTTTGTTTCCTCAGCTCTTCAGGAAGCTGCAGCAAGGTTTGAAGAGTTAAAGGCCCAAAAAGAGCTGAGACAGCTGCAGGAAGATCGAAAGAATGACAAGAAGCCACCACCTTATAAACATATAAAGGTGAGGGGACCCGTCTTGGGAGGCTATGGAATAGAGTGACACTGTATGGCTCCTTTCTTTTCCTTGCTCATGGTAAACATTTAAAAATTGCTTTGAGAGTTGAGAGCATAAAAATAGAAAAAGTAATTCATTGTCATTTCCAGCACAGTCGTGGGAGTTCTCTCCTTGTCAGACTTGGCAATAAGCTTCCGTGCCCGCTGAACCATCTCACTGTCCCTCTTCAGGATTTACTATTAGCATTTTGTGGTGTTTTTTAAATGTTATGAATAATTGATTCTTCCGCCTCCAAAAAAAGGTGATTATTTGTATAAGTTTTTATAACATCTTATGTCAGACCCTGGTTTTAAATTCTTTTGGCCTAGCAACTTTGACATTGATTTTTTTTCCCTAGCACTAGAGGTTATAGGGAAGTACTCTACCACCAAGCTACAGTCTCCCAACCCCACCCCTTTTTAATTGGAGATGGGGTTTCAGTTGTCCGGGCTTGCCTTTACTTTGTGATCTCCTGTCTTAGTCTCCCAAATAGATGGGATTAAAGTTATATACCAGCATACTTGGCTTGAAATTTACATTTCATATATCAACTATGGCTTTATTATTATATGAGTTGCATCAATCTTGAGTTCTTTAAACCATGTAAAATATGTCATAACTTGAAGGAAGTGATAATTGTCTATTAAAGGTCCTGGATTGTTTTATGTTGACTTCCACAATACTATGTACTTCTCCAGGTGAACCGTCCTATTGGCAGGGTACAGATCTTCACTGCAGACTTGTCAGAAATTCCCCGTTGCAACTGTAAAGCTACTGATGAGAACCCCTGTGGGATAGACTCAGAGTGCATTAACCGGATGCTGCTCTATGAGTGCCATCCCACAGTGTGTCCTGCTGGAGGGCGCTGTCAGAACCAGTGCTTCAGCAAGCGCCAGTATCCAGAGGTCGAAATTTTTCGCACGTTACAGAGGGGCTGGGGTCTCCGGACAAAAACAGATATTAAGAAGGTAAAGAAAAACTTAAATTATAGGGTTTTTTGTTGTCGTCATTGTTGTTTTCTTGAAGTAAGTGGTACTTCTTGATGAACATGAGAATATTACATAGAGGACACAGAGTTAGGGATTATAATAAGCTCCAAAGTGTAGAGAGGCTTGAGAATGGATGATCTTGTCATCAAAGTCCTTACATTGGTCGTGTTCACTATGTAGAATAAAACAGGAAGAAATACTTAGAGATATTATGAGATTATTTACACTTTTGTGAAAATTCTAGAGCCATTAGTGAAGATGAGGGAAAAAAGATGGTTATAATATTTTAATAAAATATTTTAATCGGGAGAAACAGTTTGGGGTTATTAAGTGTGATAAGCAGTGTTGAGCTTTCAGTGAAAATGCACGGAATCTTCAACATGAAATGTGGAGGGCCTCCATCACCTCCGTCTTCATTTAAGGCAAATCAATAGTTTATTAAGAGGGGTGTGTGTGTGTATTATTATTATTATTTAATTTTATTTATTATTTTGCTTACTGTATGTCTGTATGAGGGTGTCAGATCCCCTGGAACTGGAGTTACAGACAGTTGTAAACTGCCATGTGGTTATTAGGAATTGTACCCAGGTCCTCTGGACGAACAGCCAGTGCTTTTAACTGTTGAGCCATCTCTCCAGCCCCTTTAATTTTGAGAAAGGTGGATGGGAAGGAAGCCCAAGAATGTAGGTGTGGACTTTTCAAAGAGGAGTTGCCAGGGTCTTCAAGCATTTTGGGTTTGTTTATTTGGTGGTTGAGTTTTGTTTGTTTCTTTCTTTGTTTTGATTCTTCCAAACAGGGTTTCTCTCTGTTGCCCTGGCTGTCCTGATATTAAACTCACAGAGATCCGCCTACCTCTGCCTCCTGAGTGCTGGGAATAAAGGGGTACACTACCACACCTGGATGTTCAAGTTTTTAACAGATAATATTATACATTCTGGATAGAAAAATAAGTCTTATTTGACAATTTAGTAAAATAAACCTTATTTTCATAATTTCTAAAGAATTTTGTTGGGGGCTGGATAGATGTCTCAGTGGTTAAGAGCACTGGCTGTTTTTCCAGAGAACCCAGGTTCAATTCCCTGCACCATATGGCAGCTCACAACTGTTTATAACTCTAGTTTCAGGGGGATCCAGAATCTTCACACAGACATACATGCAGGCAAAACACCAATGCACATAAGATAAAAATAAATTTTTTTTTTAAAGAAGAATTTTGTTGAGGTTTCTAGGAAGCACAATGAAGCCATTTACCAAATATTTATCTTTTTTGCCAGCCAGGGTAAGGATTAAAGTCTGGAATGGTATAATTGTGTTATCCAGAGTAGGGTGGACAATAGTATGAAATGCAGAAGGAAAGTAAGCAGGGCAAGCTCCAAGAAAGATGAAATAGTTGAAACTGGCTTCAGGCCCTCAGACTGGTAACAGAATGACTTTTTTTTTTTTTTTTTTTTTTTTTTATTACTTCTCAGTTTCTAATTCTGGTGGTTCTTGAGTGTACCTTGTACCCTGGGGCTATTCTGCTGGTGGGAATGAGGAAGTGATTTTCTTCCTGAAGTGATTAAGGCACCATAGATAATAAAATGCACATAGTCTACTGTGGAGAATCATCCATACCACTTTTTAAATAAAAGTTGCACATGTAAACACCAGTGTACTTTACCATTAAGTTATGAACTGTTTCTTATTCCAGGGTGAATTTGTGAATGAATATGTGGGTGAGCTAATAGATGAAGAGGAATGCAGAGCTCGAATCCGTTATGCACAAGAACACGATATCACTAATTTCTATATGCTCACTCTAGATAAAGTAAGTATTTGTTTGTTCCAGACCCAAGTTCTAGACTCTGTCCATATACATGAGAATTTTCTTTCTTTCTTTTTTTTTTTTTTTTTGGTTTTTCGAGACAGGGTTTCTCTGTGTAGCTTTGCGCCTTTCCTGGAGCTCACTTGGTAGCCCAGGCTGGTCTGGAACTCACAGAGATCCGTCTGCGTCTGCCTCCCGAGTGCTGGGATTAAAGGCGTGCGCCACCACCGCCCGGCGAGAATTTTCTTGATCTTGATTCTGGAGAGGGTTAAATTTCTCATTTTTAACAGTAAAGCTGTTTTTAGTACTCTTTTTGAATGGTCTAATATAATTGGGTTTTTTAGTGCCATAAAAGTATATGAAAAGGCCACAAGAGTTAATAATCCTTTACCCTTTTATTTTACAAACTGGAGGACTAACTGGTATATTGTGATGATCGTGAAAGTCAGTGATCCTCACCCTTCCTAAAGCTACAACCCTTTACATTTCCTTGTGTTCATTGCTACTTTATAACTATAATTTTGCTACTGTTATGAATCGTAATGTAGATATAGTCTATATTTTCTGATGATCTTTTTGGGGTCGTGACCCACAGGTGTATGTAAATTATAAAACTTAAGAAATCAAGTAAGTATCTGTTTTTGTTTGTTTGTTTGTTTTGTTTGTTTGTTTGTTTTGGTTTTTCGAGACAGGGTTTCTCTGTGTAGCTTTGCGCCTTTCCTGGAACTCACTTGGTAGTCCAGGCTGGCCTGGAACTCACTTGGTAGTCCAGGCTGGCCTGGAACTCACGGAGATCTGCCTGGCTCTGCCTCTCGAGTGCTGGGATTAAAGGCGTGCGCCACCACCAACCAGCTGTTTTTTTTTTTTTAATGTTTTATTTTAGGATTATTGGAGTTATATTTTGGAAGAAATTTTCAAGTGTGCCTATTTCTTATATATCTACAGTTCTTTGTGCTTGAATATTAGATTCCAGTGAATTTTTTTTCCTATACAATGATTTTGGAGTTCTCCCTTTGCTAGTGTGAGAATTAAACTTAGAAACCTATGCACCCTAGTCAAACATCGTACAACTGAACTACATCTTCAGCCTATTTTACTTCTGTTTATTATGTTATGACATTTTGTTTGTTATTTTATGCTTTGTTATTTCATGTTAGTTACTTTAGGTTAGGCTGTTATAGAATTTGGATCAGAACCTTACTGCGTTACCTCAGCCGGCCTAGAAGTTGCTCTTGTCCTGCCTCTGCATTCTCAGTACCTGGGATTACATTGGTGCCCCGTCATGCTCAGACTAACAACTCTTTTCCTGGCATTTACCTTTGTAAATATTTCTTAAGTTGTACTCTTGTGTTTATGAGTCTTTATTGCAAGACATTCTCAATTATACTTTGGTGTAGGGTGTCTGATTAAGTACTTAAATTTCATTAAATGATTTTTAATGTACCCCTGGTCTGTAAACTTTCTAATTTAGAAAACAGAATAAGCTGCTGCTTCCCTGAGGCAGTGGTTCTTAAACTTCAGTATAAATCAGAGTCCCCTAGGTGGACTTGTCATAACAACACATTGTTAAACCCACATAGACTTTCCTCTTTAGTATATCTGAAACATAACCTTCAAGTGGAGTTGGTGGTAGAACCACTACTCTGAGAAATCTTGATTTTTAAAAGGATCCACTTCATCTTATTATAGAAAATAGTTGGTTAGTTTTCTACATAGCAGAGGTTTCAGGAAATCTAACAGGTAGCTTTTCTTGAAATTCTAGGATCGAATTATTGATGCTGGTCCGAAAGGAAACTATGCTCGGTTCATGAACCACTGCTGCCAGCCTAACTGCGAAACACAGAAGTGGTCTGTGAATGGAGACACGCGAGTTGGTCTTTTTGCTTTGAGTGACATTAAAGCAGGTAAGGTCATTAAAGACCCTGGAGCTCAGGCCTGGGTTTCAAGTTCTTCATTTACATCTAAAAATCTGCTATGTCTTCCACTTAGACAGTAAATCTCCCAATTGCCAAGGATATGTAGACATGTAAAGACTTTCCAGGTGATGCAGGGCATAGTGGTGGCACACACTTTCAATCCCAGTACTCGAGCACTCGGGAGGCAGGGGCAGGTGGATCTCTGAGTTGGAGGACAGCCTAGTCTACAGAGTGAGTTCCAGTACCAGGGGCTACGTAGTGATACTTACAGGTAGTACTTTAGCATGCTTTTCTATTTTGTATATTGTTTTCCAGGGTTTTTTTCTTTTTAATCTGATACAATAGAGATATAATTTATAATGTTAACCATCTTAGCTGTGCAGTTCCAAGGTGTACCTATTTGTACAACTCTTCCTTTCTGCCCCGAAGACTTCATCTTCCCACCTGAAGCTCTTCCTGCTTTCCTCTCTTCAGTAACCCTCCTAATTAACAAATTCTGTCTCTGAATTTGACTGGGATTTTTCCCCCCTTTTCTTAGTGGAGGAGAGGGTTGGGGGTTGTTTGTTTGTTTGTTTGTTTGGGGGGATAGGGCTTCTCTGTGTAGCCCTGGCTGTCCTGGAACTCCCTCTGTAGACCAGACTGGCCTCAAACTCACAGAGATCCACCTGCCTCTGCCTCCTGGGTACCCCAAGTGCTGGGATTAAAGGCATGCACCACCACCACCTGGCGGTAGTTTTTAAATGTACAGAAAATACCTGATTTTTCAAAGTTAATTTTTCTAGAGCTATGATAGCAGACTAGCTTAAGACAGTTTTTTGTTGTATTGTTTTTAAGATTTTTTTTAAATTTACATATGTATGTGTGTATGTGTCTCTAAGTGTGTGTGGTTGCCGATGGAGTCCAGTAGGGGGCACCAGAGTTAGAAGAGCTAGAGTTAGAGGTGGCTGTGATCTGCTAGATGTAGGTGCTGGGACCTGAACTCAGGACCTCTGAAAGAGCATTAAACACTCTTAACCACCATCTCTCCAGTCCTCTATTGTATTTTGGGTTGGTTTGTTAGTGTTCTGTTTTTGTTTTAAGACAGTCTCACTGTGTAGTTCTGGCTGGCCTGAAACTTACTATGTAGACCAGCTACCCTTGAATTTGGAGTTCTGCCTCTGTCTTCCAGTGCTGGGATTAAAGATGTAGGCCACCATGCCCTGCTTTGTAGCTCATTTATGCTAGGCATTTGCTCCTGCACTGTGGTACACCACTGCCCCCTTCTCATACAAACTGTTAAAATGAGAATAGGATAAGTAGCATCCCCGTATTTGGACCAGCGATTCTACAGGCAGTGTGAGGTGGGAGTCTTGCTGTTAACCCTGATTGGTCTTGGTTTTTGTGGTGGGTTTTTGTTTGTTTGTTTGTTTGGGTTTTTTTTTCCAGCCTCTCAGTGATCTAACTACATATGATTCTTAATTCTGCAATATGAGTCTAAGTATAAGTCACTTGGTTTTATATTTTGTTCAGCTAAAGGAATAATGATTTCCAGCATCTGTTAAAAACCCTCTTTCTTGGTCTCACTGTTGGACTGTATATCAGGGCTGCCAAAATGGTTAAGTAGGTAAAGGCTTACTGGCCAACCCTGGTGACCTGAGTTGGATTTCCAGAACCACATAGTGTGAAAATCAAGTCATAAGTTGTCCACTGACCTCCACACATGTACCCCCATATACATACATACACATACAAACTTGCTCATATGCACACAGACAAAACAAATGTTCTAAAATTTTAAATAAAAAATAGAATATTGGAGCTGGAGAGTTGGCTCAGTGGTTAAAAGCACTGACTGCTCTTCTAGAGGACCTAGGTTCAATTCCCAGCACCTACATGGCAGCTCACAACTATCTGTAATTTCAAGATCTGACACCCTCTCACAGACATATATGCAAGCAAAACACAAATGCGCATAAAATAAAAAATGGGAAAAAAATAGAATATCGGTCTGCAATTACTAATATTCCTGAAACTTGATGATTTTGAGTATGAATGATTAACCTTGCATGTTAGCTGTGAAGTTATAAAAAATACATGTATTCGTATTCATAAAACATTCTCATATCTGTTAGGCCTACCTACTTTTGAGTTTGAGTGTTTATTATGTTTTATTTCCTTTCAGTTCTGATTCACTAAAGTCAGGTCTGATTCATTCTTTGCTTTATTGGGATTTGTTATTGTTTAAGACGGGCTAATTCAGCCTTTGAACCTCTGGGATTATAAGTGTAGACTACCTTGCCCAGCTCAAAGAGTACATTTTTGTGCCTTAATTTACTACAATTTTGGTTTTGTTGTTGTTGTTATTGTTGTTGTTGTTGTTGTTTTTGAGGGGGAGGCTTTGCTAGGGATAAACCCAGGGTTTCTCACATACTAGGCAAGCAAGCTATGCTCCTAGTCCTGTATACCGGTCTTTAAACTTTACATACTGCTATGGATATTGTGTTGTATTCTCTGAATAGATGTATGATATTATTTCTCCATTTATAACATGGGATATTTGGCCTGCTCTGGTAGCACATACTTATAATCTCAGTACTCCAGAAGTGGACACAGGAAGACTACACTATTGGTTTAAGGTTTCCCTGGTCTACACGAGATACTGTCCCTCTATGAATGAATAAAGCTACTCCAAGTTCAGATCCCCTAACCAGGTTATGTCATAACTAGCATGTATCACCCATCTGTGATCTTACTCTCCTTATAGTATTACTTTGCAATGAAATGCCTCTTCCCCTGAATGCTGCCAGATAAGGTATATTCACAGGTTCACAGGGACACACAACTGGCAGGGGCTCTTCCAATTTGCATTCCCCATGCCTGGATACTGAGTGTGTGTGTGTAGATCAGAAGACATCAGATGATGGTCCCTGCCTTAACCTTGCTTTGAGACAGGATTTCTTTGTTGGTTCTCTGTTGCTTACACTAATCTTGATGGCCCTTGAGCTCATGGCGATTCTCCAGTCTCCACTCAGATATTCAGCTTTCATGTGGATGGATTCTTAGAATTCAAACTCAGGCTCTCATGCTTACATGGCAAGTGCTTTTAACCACTGAGCCATCTCCTCAGACCTGTTTTGTTTTGTTAAGATGTAGTCTCGCTCTATGGAGTGCTAGTGTGATACTTAGTCTCACTCTATTGAGTGCTAGTGTGATACTCACTATACACTGATCTTCCTGCCTCTGTTGTGAGTGCTGGGATTACAGTATGTACCAACATCCTACCATCAAGTTGTATGTTTACTTTTATTAGTGAGTTAGTGTATTTTGAATCTAAATAGTTGAAAAACGATGGAAAAGTGAGAGAGATATTACTTTAAAGATAAAGGTTATTTTAAATATCACTTGCTGCTTAAATTTCTGTTATATACCAGGCATGGTGGCACTCGCCTTTAATCCTGGCACTTGGTAGGTAGAGGCAGGCAGATCTCAGTTAGTTCAAGGCCAGCCTGGTCTACAGAGCTAGTTCCAGGACAGCCAGAGCTGTTACACAGGGGAACCCTGTATGGGGGGGGGGGGGTAAGGATAAAATCTGTTACATTAGGTAATTAATAACACAGATTTAAAATTTTGTTTTCTTAGCCGGGCGTTGGTGGCGCACGCCTTTAATCCCAGCACTCGGGAGGCAGAGCCAGGCGGATCTCTGTGAGTTCGAGGCCAGCCTGGGCTACCAAGTGAGTTCCAGGAAAAGGCGCAAAGCTACACAGAGAAACCCTGTCTCGGAAAAAAAAAAAAAAAAAAATTTGTTTTCTTAAAGTTATTCTCACCCAGATGCGGTGGTGCATGTCTTTAATGCTAGCACTCAGGAGGCAGAGGCAAGAGAATCTCTTGATTTCCGGGACAGCCAGGACTACAAAGAGAGACCCTGTTTCAAACAAAAAATAAAAGTAAAATTATTCAATTAGAAGTTACTGTCATTTATAATTAATAAATAATATAACCATATATGTTAATATTTTTGCGGTCTTTATTGCAGGCACTGAACTTACCTTCAATTACAACCTAGAGTGTCTTGGGAATGGAAAAACTGTCTGCAAATGTGGAGCCCCGAACTGCAGTGGCTTCTTGGGTGTGAGGCCAAAGGTACCACTTTCTAAACTTTTATATTAGCAACAATGGTATGTCTTCCCTGTACCATTCTTAGAGATAGTGCTAGGGATGAGTCTTTATTGTAAGAAGCTAGTCTTTGAAATAATGGAATTGATTATCAGTAGTACCACTGACAGTTTACTGACTTAATTTTGACTTAATAGTACTTTTCTAGCCAAAATAAAAAAAAAAAAAGGCTACAAAATAAAAACTGTGAAGTAGGTTACTTTGTGGTCTCAGCTCACCTCATACCTTCTACTAAGCTACTTAGATTCCCCAGGTATGTGGTTTTCTTTTTTCTTTCTAGAGGCATCAGTAGAGTTTATTATACTATAGTACCATAGATAGAGATTATTGGACTGATGATGTAGCTCTGTTGTAGGATGCCTTCCTGGCCCATGCTAAGCCATGGGTTCACCACCAAAAAATATATATAGAGAAAAAACTTAATCTCACTATTATAACAAAGTATAATCATTATTGTATCTTCCTGTGTTTATGTACGTTTAACTGAGTTGCAGTGCTGTAACTGTTAAGGAGATTTGTCTTTTATGTTATGTGTGTGCGTGTTTTGCCTATGTAGATGTCTGTATCACATGCATGCAGTATCCTGAGAGACCACCAAGGGCATTGGAGCCCCTAGAACTGGAATTAGAAACAGTTGTGAATCTCCTTGTGGAATCAAACCCAAGTCCTCTGGAAGACTAGCCAGTGCAGCTCTCCAGTGCCTCCTACCACTTTTTCTTTTTTAAAAGAGACTCTGTCTTGTCCAACAAGACAAGCCTTGAACTTGTGCCTGTCCTCCTAGCTCTGCCCCTTACATGCTGGGATTACAAGTGTGCAACCCCATCCCTGGCTGCTGTTTTTCGCTGAAGGGTTTTTTTGTTTGTTTTTTGTTTGTTCATTTGTTTTTCTCTTAGATTTATTTATTTTGTATGTGTACATACAAAACATATGTGTACATACATATAACACATGTGTGAGTGTTATAGGGTGTTAGAAGACAACCTACAGGAATCATGTGAGTGCTGCCTTGAAGACCACGGTCTTTACCTATGGAGCCATCTGTCAGGCCCCTGATGGCTTCTTTTTCTTTTTTGTTTTGGTTTGTTTATTTGTTTGAGACATGATCTCAGTATGTAGGTCTGGCTGTCCTGGAACTCAATATGTAGAGTAGGCTAGCCTCAAACTCATAAAGATCCACCTGCCTTTGCCTCCCAAATGGCATGCACTACCATGCCTGACTGCCAAGCCTAATGACCTGAATTCAGTCTCCAAAAACTTGAAGGTGGAAGGAAGTAGGGAACCGAGTCCTTCTAGTTGTCCTCTGATCTTTACACACACACACACACATACACACACACACACCATGGTACATTTGTGCCCATACACAGACACATACACACACACAATAAGTGGGTGGAGGAAAGTGGATGGAGTAAAATTTTTACTTAAAACAAGCTGGGCGGTGGTGGCACACGTCTTTAATCCCAGCACTCGGGAGGCAGAGCCAGGTGGACCTCTGTGAGTTCGAGGCCAGCCTGATCTACAGAGTGAGATCCAGGACAGGCACCAAAACTACACGGAGAAACCTTGTCTCGAAACCCCCCTACCCCAAAATAAAATTTGCATACCTGAGTTGTTGACAGGTTGTTGACTGATCAATATCTGGCCTCCAGAATCAACCCATTGTCACGGAAGAAAAGTCAAGGAAATTCAAGAAGAAGCAACATGGGAAGCGCAGGAGCCAGGGTGAAGTCACAAAGGAAAGAGAGGATGAGTGTTTCAGCTGTGGGGATGCTGGTCAGCTCGTCTCCTGCAAGAAGCCAGGCTGCCCAAAAGTTTACCACGCCGACTGTCTCAATCTGACCAAGCGACCAGCAGGTTGGTGCCAAAGTCCATTCAGAGCACTCCTTGTTCTCTGTCAGAGTTTTCAGGATCTGATGCCACTTGCTTCAGTCTGAAAGAGAATGCTATTTGTGAGCACATGCCAACTGTTGAGGGATCTGGGGTCTGGTCCATGTTTTTATTTTGGCAATAAAGATTTGTTTTCTGTCCATATGTGCATGAGGAAAAGGCAAATGAAGATTGATGAGATTGCTTGTTGCAGATAGTTGAAAGAGTTGCATGAAAAGACAGACAAGTGTTCTGACCCTAAGGCCATTAAATCATGTTTCCTTTCCAGAGGAAGAGTAAGGCATAGTAGAGACTTTAGATGTGCAAGTCACGGAAAGCTGGGTCAACAACCTTTTACCCAGTTTCTCTCAACCCTGCAGGAGTCTCCTACCCTGCAGTGTAGACTGTGAAGTAGTTGTGTCCGTTTACACGTAAGACAGCTGCTTGGGGAGATGAGGGAACCAGGAATTTGTCTTGGGAAAAGTTGATGTCCTTTGGGCAGTGACGTGGGTCTTAGGATTTTAGCCGTTTGGACAGGCTAACGATTGTGAAATACAAACAACAGATGCCTGTGGAGCTATTTTAAAGCGATGTTAATAAATACACATCACTAATGCCTGCTTCCAAAATGTAGACAACATGGAGAACCTAAGGAGTCAGTGGAGCGGGTTTCTGAGTTGATTTTCTTTCAGTTTGTATAATCCAGGGTCATGATAGAACAGAAAGTCAAGTAGAAGAAGGTCAAAGCCATTGTGTTGAAATGTCAGTACCAGGAAGTGGAAATGGGATTTTTTTAGAATCACTTTGTTTCATGGCACAGGATAGGACTGCCATGATCTTGCTTGTGTTCCATCAGTGAGTTCTAGCCTAGTTTATTTGGAGGTGGGAACACTTTCATGCTTCATGGGGAAATAGATACAAGTTTAGGTTAGTTTTAGGTCTTTCCCCTATTTCTGCATGGACAATCCAGATAAAGCTTTGTGCTGGTTTCAAGACTTAAAATTCAGCAAAGGTGAGTCGGCTTCCCTTATTATTTTTGCAACTGTGTGTATTTATCCTATTTCTGTTGAAAACAAAATAAGCAAGAATGTTAAAAAGCTGGAATGTTCCTCTTTGAGTTGGATGTTTAAAAGCTGTCTAGATCTGGGCATGGTGATATACCTAGAACTGTAAGTTAAGGCAACCCCGGGCTACATAGTGAGACCCTGTCTCAAATAACACAAAACAAACTAAATAATAAAAGCTCTTTTAGGACAAACAGAATTTGTGAAAAATGCAGAAGTAGTAATAATTATTTCATCTAAGAGGAACTTTGGGGTTTATTTGGTTGGTTTCCTACTGTACAGCCCTTGCTAGAAATAGTCTCTTGCTTGTGTTTAGTTGATACTTAGTTACTCAACCTTGATTCTTTGCTGTTATTTTATATAT
Source organism: Peromyscus melanophrys (assembly GCA_902168415.1). Classification (NCBI taxonomy): domain Eukaryota; kingdom Metazoa; phylum Chordata; class Mammalia; order Rodentia; family Cricetidae; genus Peromyscus; species Peromyscus melanophrys. The sequence goes on from CABHPR010133883.1 coordinate 53,431, forward strand.
TGTTTTGTGCAGAAGAGGAAGCTGAAATTCTGGGGAAGGAGTAATGGCAGGTGAGTGGCACAAACTCTGAAGAATGTGGCAGTTTGAAGGAGGCTTTGCAGCCACTCCTGTGGACCAGTCTCAGAGCATGGCTCATCTCACATGCATCTATTTTCCCTAAGCCTTTGTTCACTTTTGTTTTCAGGGAAATGGGAGTGTCCTTGGCACCAGTGTGACGTATGTGGGAAGGAAGCAGCCTCCTTTTGTGAGATGTGCCCCAGCTCCTTTTGCAAGCAGCATCGAGAAGGGATGCTTTTCATTTCCAAGCTCGATGGGCGTCTGTCTTGTACTGAACATGACCCCTGTGGGCCCAACCCTCTGGAACCAGGGGAGATCCGTGAGTATGTGCCTCCCCCAGTGCCACTGCCTCCAAGTCCCAGCACTCAACTGACAGAGCAGTCATCAGGGATGGCTACTCAGGGGCCCAAGATGTCTGATCAGCCACCTGCTGATGCTACCCAGATGCTGCCAGTCTCCAAAAAAGCTCTGACAGGGACTTGTCAGAGGCCACTGCTACCTGAAAGACCTGAGAGAACTGAGTCTAGTTCCCACCTTTTAGATAGGGTCAGAGACCTTGCTGGGTCAGGGACCAAATCCAAGTCCTTGGTATCCAGCCAGAGGCCACAGGACAGGCCACCTGCTAAAGAAGGACCAAGACCTCAGCCATCTGACAAAGCCTCTCCAATGACCAAGTCAAGCTCCTCACCCTTAGTCAGGTCCCTGCCACTGGAAAGACCTCTGGGAATGATTGACCCAAGGCTGGATAAATCCATAGGTGCTGTCAGCCCAAAGTCCCAGTCAGTGGAGAAAACCCCAGCCCCCACTGGCGTGAGACTTTCACCACCAGACAGACTGCTGACCACCAGCAGTCCCAAACCCCAGATTTCTGACAGGCCACCAGACAAATCCCATGCCTCTTTGACCCAGAGACTTCCACCTCCTGAGAAAGTACTATCAGCTGTGGTCCAGTCTCTGGTAGCTAAAGAAAAGGCACTGAGGCCTGTGGACCAGAACACTCAGTCAAAGCACAGAGCTGCTTTAGTGATGGATCTCATAGACCTAACTCCTCGCCAGAAGGAGCGGGCTGGTTCTCCTCATGAAGTCACACCGCAGGCAGATGAAAAGATGCCAGTGCTGGAGTCAAGTTCAAGGCCATCTAGCAAAGGTCTGGGGCATATGCCACGAGCTGTGGAAAAAAGCAGCATGTCAGATTCCCTTCAGCCAGCTGGAAAAGCAGCAGCTCCTTCAGAACACCCTTGGCAGGCTGTTAAATCATTCACCCAGGCCAGACTTCTTTCTCCACCTTCTGCCAAGGCTTTTTTATATGAATCAGCAACTCAAGCCTCAGGAAGAGCTTCTGTGGGAGCTGAGCAGACCCCAGGACCTCCCAGCCCAGCACCAGGCCTGATTAAACAGGTGAAGCAGCTATCTAGAGGATTTACAACCAAGAGTGGGCAGTCCTTCAGGTCTCTTGGGAAGATCCCAGCTTCTCTCCCCAATGAAGAGAAGAAGTTGGCAACCACAGAACAAAGTCCCTGGGGCCTGGGAAAAGCCTCACCAGGGGCAGGGCTTTGGCCCATAGTGGCTGGACAAACACTAGCCCAGGCTTGCTGGTCTGCTGGGGGAACACAGACATTGTCACAAACTTGCTGGTCCCTTGGAAGAGGGCAAGACCCCAAACCAGAGCAAAATACAATTCAAGCTCTTAACCAGGCTCCTTCTAGTCGCAAATGTGCAGAGTCAGAACAGAAATAATACAGTAAATATCACATAACCAGGCAAGCTGTCCCCAGGGTACCATTTGGGGCGGGAAATCTTCCTTTCTTTTTCCTTTTTGGAAAACAGACATATTCCCACACTTCCACTGTTCTTCTTTCCTTATATCCCAACACTCAGAACTCTCGTGACATTAGCCCATGGGGACTTTTGGTTGTGTGAACCGTGTATGGAAATTCGTCGGGCCCCAGTCAAGAGACAGACAGACTTGAGTCTCTTTGCCCTGACTTTTACATATGGTCAACTTAAAATAAAAAGTCCACTCTGGAATCAAGCATGGAATTCAATTCCACTGGTCAAGTTGGAAAGAAAGTATAGGGGCTCTCAAGGCTATTTCCCTGGCCCAGCAGTGCCCCATTGAGAACACCTGATAAACCTTTAGGAGGATCTGATGTTCATTCGAATCATTGGCAGTTTCTTAAGTGTTGATGTGTGCTAGGTCAGGAGGCTGGTCATTTGTGTAAGTCAGGGCTAATAAGGCCTGATCCCAGTGAGCCTAACTTGACTGCTTGGGTCCCCAGGCGGATTTCAAGGACCTCTGGCCAGGAAACAAAAGAAAGTACTGCTAGGTCATGGGTTTCCAAGTTCGCTCTCGTGTGTGTGTGTGTGTGTGTGTGTGTGTGTGTGTGTGTGTGTCCGTCCGTCCCAGAATGTGTCTGTATTGAACATGTTTCCTGGTTGGAACATGTATGCATGTGTGTAGCTCTTCTCTATAAATGGAAGGGTGCTACTCAAGGCCAAGGTGAGCTATTGGCTGGGGCAGCTGCTGCAGTCTCTGTGTATTGCAGTCTGAAGATTTGTCCTTGGAGGAGCGTCTGGTTAGAGGGAGCTGGTCTCTGAGAATGTAGTGTCCCAGAAGCGGACAAGGGCAGTTGGCAAGCTTACGTTTCTTTTCTACCAATAATCTTTGTGTGAGAACCTACCCCATCCACATTTCCTCAGACACTCAGGTGCTTTCAGACTTCAGTCTCGGGCAGTGGACAGAGGGAATTTCTGGCAAGCTCCTAGCAAGACACACACCTTCAAGAAGAGTGTCAGATCCCAATCTCATGCCCTCCTACCTGAAGAGAGGGAACCCTCTCCACCTCCCTGTGAATTGCTATGCTTTCTGTTACAGAGAGCATGTGCCTGGTAACTTTGCTCAGTGGCAAGCCAGAACCCTTCCCCAAGACTGGACAGACATGGTGTTTGGAGCAATGTCCAATCTAAGAGATGACTCCTCATAACTGCTGAGTATCTGTTACTGCTGCCCTGAGCTGGGGCCCAAGGGCTGGGAATCTGTTGGTGCTACCCTGCCCTACCATTTCCCCAGCTCACAAACTCCCAGCAGGAAGTGCTGTTTGGCTAGTTCTATCAAACCCACCTGCTCTTTGTCCTCAGACCATGTGTTTACCTGTCTGCTTTGCCAACAAACGGCATCTCCTGGCCAAAACACCTGGCCTTTCTGTCTCAGTTACAGCTTTTACACCCTCAACAGGATTCTGTTTTGCGCCAGTCTCCTCAAGTTCCTGTTGAGGTTAGCTCCCATCACTTCTCAAGAGGAAAGGACAGTGGTGGTTATAGAAGCATTTGTGCTTTATAGAAAAATCAAGAGAGTTTCCGCTTTTACTTCCCCAAGTCTGTCTCTAGGGTGGAGACACTTGAACTCAGGCAGAGGATGAGGCTAGGACAGGGCTGTCCCGAGTTTGGGGCTAATCCCTGCACTTCACTGAGACCTCAGAATCTCCTCTCGGAATTACACCTGCCTAGTTCTCCCCTTTCATCCTCTCTTTCCACATCATCAGAGTGAAAAAGCTCTTGTGTTCAAAAGGAAGAGAAAACAAAGTATCTTATTTTCTTTTTAAAAAAAATTTTAAACCATGAAGAAAATATTTTTAAAGAAATTCACCCAGGACATTAAAGTTCACTATTACGTATTTATCATGTGTGAGAATATAAGTATATAATTGCAGCTAGTCGGCCCCTCCCTGATTTCTTAGGTTGTGTGAGTAGGTTTGCTTGGTGCCAGTCCTGTGCCCTTTGCTCTCCTGTCATCTGTAGTTGTGATCAGAAGATAACTGCACTGCACTGTCAGTCTCCTTCACTGTTGTGTATTGATTACCGTAGCTCTGTTTCATGAAATAAACTGTGAACTGGGGGGTGGGGGGTGCAGGCTATGTAAAAATTTTAAGTGGAGAAGTTTGGTCTTGACATAGCTTCTCTAAAATAGGTTTCAGTAGGTAATTGGCTTTGACAGCTGTCTAGAAATGTCTCACAGGACAGGAGGGAGGGTTGGGAGTCACAGCTGGCCACTTGTGTTTTGTTTTGATATTTCCATTCACCACCATTCTTTGGAGCCTTCCTTCCAGACCTGCTAGGAAAACATTCTCTGAGCTGTGTACTTGTGGGGTGGAGGATTTCGGGTGAGGAACAGTCTTTCTAATGACAGGCACGTTCTATCCAGGGCCACTGAAAGACTCTAGGTTGTTGAGTGGAAACTAGACGTTTGAGCAGAAACCCACAGATAACGGCATGAGAGCAGTGTTAAAATTGGGCATTGGTTACTATATCCTTTAGTAACACAAGTGCTTGGGGGCAGGGTTGAGAGTGACAGTGGGAAGAGGGTGGTGACCTTGTAGTTCTTAGGGACTGCTTTTGAATCCTGTATAACCCTTTCTTTGAGGGTGTGAATTGGCAACAGAGAGAATCTTATTAGAAACTTATGATCTGTGAACAGGTGGTTTTTTGGCATTGGCATTTGGCTGAGTGCTTGAAATTTGGATGGCCAGAGACTCTGCCTGTGAGACAGCACCCAGGAAGTACTTTCCAGGGACAAGCCAAAGGCAGAAATGCTCCTAGGTAGTGACTAAAACTTCTCTTGTTTAGTTAGGGAAAAAATAAGGGAATTGTTGAAATTTGCATCCTTCATTTGTTCTTCCTGTTGGAGCCAACACACTTTAATAGAAGATAGCCATCATTTAAATCTCCCACCCCCCCCCAAAAAAGTATTTTAGACGTCCACTTCCCTAAAATTACTGAGTTTGAAATTATTTAAGTCACTGTGTCAATTTTTTTTTAAACCAATTCTGCATCTTTGGTATTCATACCCTCTACCCCACACACTACAGTCTAGGCTTGAAGTGCAGTAGTGAGCCTTCGTGGCTCTCACTGTCAGTTCACTGAAGCTGGACTTCCAGGTTGTATTCCAGTGTTCCAGAACTGACAGGAAGGGTGTCTAGGTTGTCCATGTAAGGCAATCAGGAGAGCATTGAATTAGATGGGTCTTGCCCCCGGCTCCAAAAAATTTAGTTTTCTCAAACTTGTTATTATTATCATCCTCTTGGGGATGTTGTCATTGGATAAAAAGAGGCACAGTGTCCTCACCTCCTAGATCAGAGGACAGGAGCAGCAGCAGGAATTTCCTGTTGTTAAAATTGAGCTATTCATGTTAAATATCCCAAGTCAGTTAGACCTAGGTAGCTACTGAGGAGCTTTGATTGGCTGTGACCAGTTTGCTCTCAGCTGAGCTTCCGAGGTCAGCAAAAGTTCTATAGTGTAAATTGAAATACAAATAATTGCTTTGTACACAAAACAATGTAATGATGGTGCTAATCTCATGGTATAAATAAGCACTGCCAAGGGTTGAGGGAGTGGTGACGTGAGAGACCTGGGTTCCCCTCTGGGAAGATAATTTATATAGGTTCCTTTCAGCTCTTTGAGAGAGAGGTGGCAGGCAGAGCATCATTGATGCCTGCCAACCCGACCCTGGAATGTTCAGTACAATCTGGAGGTGGAAAAGATGTTCCCATAGAGTTTCTCAGGGCTAGAGGTCACCTTGTCCATAGCCTTTATCCCACCCTGCCTAGGACAGGTTAAAAGAGAACTATGGGTATGGGGTGTCCATTACCTTCTGCTTCTCTACCTCTTCCCCTCCTGGCAGCATCTGTTTGCTTGTGAATAAGGGCAATGTTCCTTAAGAAAGTTGGAAGAGCTTATTTTATTTAGACAACTACAACCTCAAAAGAGATGTTTCCTTACCAACATAAGCAACATATTAAACTCTTTTGTGGTCCTTCCCCTAGAGCAGCCTTCCTGTGACTTTAAGAACACCTAACTATAAGGGGCTCCAGGAGTAAGTAGCTTGTGGGAGCTTTTAGCACAGCTACACAGAAGCAGGCACAGGGGCAGAGTAGAGACCAAGGGTCCTGGTGTTGTGTCTCCAGGGTGTGGTGGTCCGCCTTGTGTATGTAGGTGAGTGTGGAGGTTGGGTGGGTACAGCACCTAGGAGCTCATGGAAAAGCAGCTTTTTAGGTCTTGACGAAGAAAGCTGACCAGAAAGCTCTATTTTTTAAATGGGGAAAAGGGTTCAGCCAAGGTCCATCACTGTGTTTTCACCCCCCAACAGATTGTCAGCTGGAAGTGAACCTCCTAGTAAAAGAGGGGAACCCTGTCTAGGAGTCCCCATAAACATGTACTGTAATTCTTTGTATATAGAAAAAAAAATTACTGTAAAGTAAAGTTTAACTTTACTCTTATGGCCCTTTGCCCTGTGTTTTTATTGTCTCTGGGGAGATGTAGCTTAAGACAGAGGACTGTGGTTTGGGGTAAGAGCAGGAAGCCAACATGAGCCCTTCAAGCACGTGAAGACTTCGTGGCTGGTGTTAGTTTCAGTCTCCTTCTCAGGAATCCTCTCCCTGTCAAGGGTTTGTTTTTGTTTTGTTTTGTTTTTCAGCGTAGCCCTTGGCTATCTTGGAACTCAATCTGCAGACCAGGCTGGCCTCAAACTCAAGCCTCTGCCTCCCAATAGCTGGGATTAAAGGCGTATGCCAACACCACACTCAGGGGTATTTTGAGGAATTATTTTAAAGAGAAATGAAACCAATGCGTTGGGTTTTGTTTTTGAGACAGTCTCACTATGCAGTCCAGGCTAACCTCAAACTAGTCTTCCTCCTGCCTCAGCTGCCCAGTTGCTTGGATGACAGGAATGTACTATTACACCTGGTGCCAAAATGCCTTCTGGGCAGGAATGGGACCAGGTTGGTCATTCTGAAATCGTCAAAGGCAAGTTCTTTGAGGCCTGAATAGGAAAGCAGAGGCAAAGGGGCCCCTAGCTGGGGCCACACCCTCATAGTAACAACTGGAAAGGACTGCAGTACACTTCTTCTGTTTAAACAGGAAGTGTTAGCCCTTTTTACATTTAACATCTAGGTTTTCAGTGTATTTCTGATCCTGAACAAATTAGCAGTTGTCTCAATTTTCTTTTTCTCTTTATTTACTTAGAAGTGGTTTGGTTTTTTGTTTGTTTGTTTTTTGTGGGGTGGGGGTACACTATGTAGCTGTGGTGGCCTAGAACTCAGAGGTGTACCTGCCCCTGCCTCCTGAGCGCTGGGATTAAAGACAGGCCACCACTCTGTCTTCAAGTCCTTTTGGTTTTGTTTTGTTTTGTTTTTAAAATGGCGCGCGTGTGTGGGTTTTTTGTTTGTTTTTCAAAACAAGGTTTCTCTGTGTTGTGCTGGCTGTCCTGGAAATCAATTTGTAGACCAGGCTGGCCTCAAACTCAAAGATTCACCTGACTGCCTCCGTAGTGCTGGGATTAAAGGCAAGTGCCACCACGTCCCAGTTTCAAGTCCTTTTTCTAAATTAGAAGCTAAATTGGGTCCATAAGGCCTTTTTGACTTGCGGAACTATAGATTGCCTCTTGTTAAATTCATTACAGGGTGTTCCTGGGAAGCTTAGGACTGAGTCACAGCCCTGAGCCACAGGTCTAGACATGCTACCAGAAGTAGAGCTGGCCAAACCACTTGTCTTGAGGTTGGTAATGGCTGAGCCTTTCATCTGTGAGTACAACTTAGGTGCTTTCCTTGCTCTTCTCATGAGCTTTGTACTCCTCCATCCCAGCCTCTAAACCTATCTTCATCCCCATAAAAGAAAAAGTAGCTGCGGCATCATTCAGTGGTAAAGTTCTTGCTGGTATTAGAAGCCTTGGGGATTTGCTCTACATGCACATATATGTGCAAGCGCACATGGACGTGGGGGCATGAGAGCCCTTGCTTCTCCATGATTTCAGTGACTAGTTACTTGGTTTTCATATGGTAAGTCTTCTAGAAAGTGAGGCCAGGCAGGTGGCCCCAGGAACAGCGAGGCGTTCTGACACCGGTGCACACCGCAGGGAGGGGCTGTGAGTCAGTGCATCAATTTTATTTACAGTTCAGAAGCTGCTTAAATAATCTGTCCAGGACAGAAGCCTGGGATTAAAATCAGCCCTTATCCCTCTTCATGCCCACAGTCTGCCCAACACTGCCTCCGCTCCACGGGCCAGCACAGGCAGGTGCCACCTCTGCTGCCATGGGCACCTGGAGTCGCTCAGACACGTGACCACGCCAGCCCAGACAAGGATTGGGTCCAGCCCCTCTGGGGAGTTCATTTAGTTCTCCCAGGCCAGACGAATCGTGACTCAGTGATGACAACAGCTGTAGAAGTAAGGGTTTGCCTTCTGGCTCAGATCCACACCTTTGTCCTCTGTCAGAGAGAGAGGTGGCTGCTTAGCACCATTATGGTGGGTGATCAGGTAAGTCACCGACAGGGCTAGAGACCATGAGCCTAGAGGACATTTTAGAGGGTAGGGAAGTACACACCTGTCATCACCTGGAAAGCAGCCACACTGACGTAATCCTCTGCCACTTTCTGGAAGAGCTCGTCTGGCAAGCAAAGATCAGTGAGGTCCTGGAGCCAGAAGCCCCAAAACTCCCAGTGACCCAGCCCTCTGAACCTTTCTTCAGTGTTCTGCCTGCTCCTTTGACAGGCCCCAAGACAACACTCACCCACACTCTGGCCTGTCTTGCTGGATGTTTCAAAGAGCTGGGCTTTGATATCTGCAAAGAGAAGTGACTGAATCAGACCTAAATATAGCTAACAGTTCAGCTTCCAGGATCCCACAGGTTCAAGAAGGCCAGAAAGCAGCCAAGGCTGTCAGTCTTCTGTCCTTGTAATCCACTCAAGAAGGTAGTACCCGCCCCCCGAACCCCCCCCCCCCTTCCTCAAAGGCTTTAGAACAGCTACTATCTGCATAGTCTTGGACATCATGGAAGTCTACACGACGGCGCCGCCTGTCTTCCTCCAGCAGGTCACTCTTAGTGCCACACAGGTAGATTTGACAGCCCTATAGCAGAGGACAAGGCTGAGGTTATTTTCACAGAACGACCGAGTCCCTGTCGCTGATCTGAGAGATCTGGCCACCTACCTCTTCTAAACTGCGTAGCTCCTTCACCCAGAACTTGGCTCTCTCAAAGCTGCTGCTGTCAGTGAGGTCTTGGTAGGGTCAGACAGGAGACACAACCAAGGATCAGTGGATTCCCTCTGATGGTGGCCTGTAACCCAACCCTTGCTTGAACAGGACAGAATCCAACCCCTTACCATAACAGACAATGGCAGCTTTGGCACCCCGGTAATAGATTCTGCTCATGGCTTCGTAGCGCTCAGATCCTGCTGTGTCCTGGGGGGTGAAGGGAGTTAATGAGCTCCTTCATAAGACTACGAATTAGGCCCGCGTCTTCCAGACCCCCATTTCTTTTTAGATAAGTGAATGGTTGTGGGGAAGGAAAAACGACCCCTATGAGGCTCCAGTTGGCTAGTTTAAGAGGCAAGACATTAAATCTCGGGGATGGTTTTGCTCAAGACTATATCCCGCAGGGACCTACCCAAATACCCAGAGTCACCGTCCGGTCTCCAACGCACATCACCTTGGCCACGAAGGCAGCCCCGATGGTCTGCAACCAGGGAAGAGATAAGAGTCGAATGCGGGCCA
>CABHPR010133885.1:0-21043 GCA_902168415.1 Peromyscus melanophrys
CAGAGATGGTCATTCCAAGACGAGAGGTCACTTGTCATCCCCCAGGTCCAGACTTAAGCAATGGTGTGATCATGGCTGAGGCATTTAGAGAACCCTTGACAGACACTGGTTGTGAGGAGTACCCAAAGGCATGCTATCTGATACTCCAAGCAGAACTGTGGGAGTAACCACCAATGCCTTACCTGGATCCCTAGAGGGTCCTCTTGATCCCAGAAGAAGGTGCCACCAGCTTTAGAGTACAGGCTTCCTTCTTCTTCCCACTGAACGGGGGCCTAGTATCTATAATAGCATCCACAGGTAGGAAACAAGCCTAAGTGAAGGGACTGGGTAGTTTCCTTCTCCCCATACATCCAGTCCTTGTGAGGGCCTCACACCCCACAGGTCCTGACTGGGCATCAAGACCACTGTGGTCTGCTCACACCCATCTCTGCCCCAGAGTACCCACAAACTGGCCACACACACACCCTCCAGACTTCGCAGCTGTTTTTATTATTAATATTATCTTCTCCTTTAAGCATCCCTTTAAGGGTGAAATGAAATTCAACCATTTACAGAGAAAATGATTTCAGAATGTACATATTGATTTTCCTTTACAAAAAAAATAATACTATTATTATTATTGGTGTCCTTAAATTACACATTTCCCAGGGCCCTACCTTCTGCTTGGGTGGGTCCTGTCTTCCCACCCTGAATCTCACCTGTGCCCCCAAAGCTTCATCATGCCTGCCTCCTATAACTGCTGTGACCCCTGGGTGAACGAGGTCAGCTGGATGCCTGGAATGAACAGGCCTCCTTGGGTTTAGAGGTCACAGGCCAGTGGTTCCTGGAGAATGTGCCCACATTCACATTCAATAGAGTTTCCCTTCATATTGAGGGTATGGTCCTGGGTCCCCTGCCCCTCAAATTCCCAGTGTATGCTGTGGTTAGATGTGAAACTTTTTAGCCCTCACCTCTCACAGGTGGTCTCTCAGCCCACGACCAGGCCTCTTCCTGCCTGGTTGAAATGGTTATTTTCCTCCTACTGGTCTGAGAGAAGGCCAGCCCATTAGATCTGTGCTTTCCCAGTATCCCTGAACTGGTCACCTATGGGCAGGAGCCCTGAAATGCCTGAAATGGGGTGTCTATGAAGCAGCTGAGGTTACCAAGAGTGTGGGGTGAGGATTTCCTTTGAGGGGGAGGCATCCCACAGGAGCACCCACAGGCATCTCAGAGGAGTGCCCTGGCATAGATGGACCCATAAGCCTCTGGGGCATCCTGACTTCTGGGGCCACCTCTCAGTCCCAAGAGGAACCAGAGAGGGAAGCTCTTTGAAGGGGAGGTTTCATGGGTGGTGCCCCTCAGTGGGAGGAGTGGAGCCATAGAGCCCCTCAGCCTGCTTCGTGCCTGTTCACCAGAGTTGCCCCCACACCACACCCACCACATCGCCTGGTAAACGGCTCCAGACAGAGCTGAATCAAAAGAAACCCCTCAGGAAGCCTCCAATATGAGATCATCCAGGAGGGGTTGGGGTATCAGTGGGCGAAGAGAGGCTGAGGGAGTGGTGGGCTCTCCGCTGCATAGCCCTCTAGCTAGCAAGATTCCATTCCTCAGTCTGAAAAACAGACAGACAGACAGACAGACCCTGTACTCCCTTTAGCCTTGCTTTCAAGGTCCCCCAAGGACTTCCTGCCTCAGGTATCTTGAGGAGCCACAGGAGACAAGACTATAGGCTCCAGGTCCTAGGGAAGAGGACAGCCAAGCCTATACTCCTACACACACGTGTGAGCATCATCTTAGTACAGGGACACATGGATACAGACATGTACAATACACACCAAGCATGCACCCATGCCCATAAATATACACACACGCACAAACACGGACCATTCCACAGATAGCCCTGCAAATTGGCATCAAGGGAACGTCAGGGGCCTCAGGGAGAGGCACCCACTCTTCCCATACACCTGCAAGTCCCGATTGTACCTCAACCATGGGGCAGGCAGGGAGAGAGCAGGGTCCCATGATGAGCAATCATTTGCACCCCTCCCACAAAGGTGCTGCTGGTAATACAGAACTCTCAAACTGAGGCAGGCACATAGCAGCCCTGCTCAAAACTACATTTCCCAGTTTTCCTTGCAACTACCTGTAGCCATGCAGCTAAGTCCTGACCAGTAAGATGCTATCAGAAACAACAGACATATCTGCCTCCTGCCCTTCACAGGAAAGAGTTCACACTTCCTCGTCTTTTCATGTGAGCGGGAGCAGCCACTCTATCCAGACCTGGAAGTTGTGTATGAAGCTAAGCTGTCTGTCTTACAGGCTCTGGACCATCTCCCCCTAGACTACAAAATTAAAAACAAGCTGGTCTTACTTGACCGATGTTTGCCAAGGGGCTTCTACATGATCTCAGAATCTTCTCCAACAAATACATCCTGGGCCCCCACAAGGCAAATCAAGAGGAATGGGTTGACATATCACCGACGTTAAGGCCCTTTCTTGGGCCCCAGAAAACTTGTGGCCCCTTCCTTGGCCCCTAGCCTACTCTGGGGGTGGGGCAGAGGAATGTTTGCACCTGGGATGGTGGTAGAATGGGACTGGATGCCAGCAGAGAGTGATGGGGAGGGAGAGAGAGAGAGAGAGAGAGGCCTCTGTCAGTCTCCTTTTCTTGTCCCACCTCCTATACTGGCTGTCCATACAGTCTCCAGCTCCTGTCCCACCCTGAGAACTGGACTCCTAGAGTCCTTTGCAAGCAGCTGAGCTGGCATCCCATGAGACAGCCATAGGAAAAGCGAAAAAGCCATCAAGGCTAGATTTGGAACCAAGAGGAAGGTTCCTCAGGCCCCCAGCATGTCTGCTTCCAGAGGCAGGGGCACTGACAGCCACTGGCTCCATCCTCCCAGCCAGCAGTGACCTCATTCCTTGGGTCCAGCACTTCTGAGGAAGCTGCAAAGTGCTCTCTCTCCTGGGTGCCATTTTCCATTGCTCTCCTAGCTTCTTGGCCAAGACCAAGAGCAGATACACTTTTCAGTCCCTCCCTGCAAAGTGGCTCTTCTTGCTCCTGGACCCAAAGGCATTTATTTACAGTGTCCTGGGAACTCCTGGCATGGCATACCCCCCTTTCCATTGCAGGTCAATAATCCAGGATGTCAAAGGTGGGGCTTCTCTCAACTAGAGTGAAATTCCATAGCCCTCTCAGCCCCAGAAAACCACCTTATGCTCTCCAGGGACACTTCTTGCCCACAGCACTCTTGGGGACAAAATGCTGCATAGATGTGTGGGCTTGCTCTTCTCTACTGGAAAAATATTAATTTTTCTTTTCTGTTTTGGGCTAAAAGGCCTGACCCTTAATTCCAGAGGGCTTGAGCAGAGAGAACCACCTACCATGACTCCTGGCTCTCTCAAGAGCCCCCAGGGACATGAGGAGGCCAAAGCCATCACCCCAGACTACCCAGCCCTAGCCCTCCACTGCATCCAACTTGCCCCTGGCAGCAGGTAACCTTCCCTCGGAGCCTGGGTTCCGGTGCCCACCCTCCACAGTGCTCTTTGGCTCCCGGTATGGGTTGTCCAGCAGGTAGCGGAACTGGTCATAGTTCTTGAGCAGGTATTTGGGAGCATACATGTGCTCACTGGGGTCTGCGGGAGGGTACTCCTGCTGTGTGCCGTCAAACCAGCCCCCGGTGCGAATCAAGCTGCGAATGTAATTGAGGTCCCTCTTGTCCTCATAGTCACCCCAGCGTGGGAAGTCGCCGTTCTGAGCTGACACAAGCTTGAAATAGATGCCCTCAGGCGTGAAGCACCAGGAGCAATGCCAGCCCGCAAAGTGCAGGGGGCTGCCAAGGGACCACTGCACTAGGATGTGGCCTGTGCGGTTCTCATACTGTCGGAAGTTGGGCATAGTGTAGTATTGGCGACGGCGCAGGCGGATGCCATCCAGTCCATACACGGCCTGCAACATGTCCACAGTGCAGCCTGACACCACCTCCAGCGTGCCTGGTTGCTTCCAGAAGAAGCCGTACAGGGACTTGCGCATGTGGAAGGCAAAGGGCTCGGTCCAGCCGTCGTAGAGCTTGAGAAATAGCACACCATCACGCGCTGGGATCTCGTCTGCATCGTCGATGATGAAAACATCATCAGGCCGCAGGTTGCGCAAGCGGGAGACACCATCCTGGGTGAGGAAGGTGCGCAGGTAGTCGTCTGCAATCCAGCCGTCCTGCCGGCCACCGGGTGGGAAGTGGTCCAGAAAGACGTAGAGCACCTTGTGGCGGATGTACTCGAAGGTGCCATTGGTCAGCATCTCTCGGAACTTGAGCGGCCGCGGCTCCCCGTAGGCGGTGAAGTTGGACTCGCACACCACGAAGGCGTCCACCACATCGCCCAGCTCGTGGAAACGCACATCCAGCAGGTCAAACTCGTGGTTGATGTTGATGGCATTGATAACCCGCCTCGGCACCTCCCTGGGTACCAGGCGCTCCTTGGTGGGCAGGTTGGAATACTGCACCACCGTGGGCACCCCACAGCTGGGCCCGTGCCAGCCTGGCAGGCACACACACTCAACCCATTTGCGCCTAGTGCCCCGGCTACCCGGCCGCTCTCGAGCATTCAACACGTGCCGCATGGGCCTCCGAGCAGGGCCGCGGGCCGAGGAGCCCTCAGCCACCTCGGGCTTCTCCTCCGTGCGCCCTGAAGAAGGTTTCTCCAGCATCTTGGTACCTGGTTTGAAGCAGACACCACCGGCTTTGGTGCGCACAAAATATTCAGTGGTGTCCTCCGACAAGAAGAAGTCCACTCGGTGCAGTTCCTCGGTGGCCTTGCTGGGGGACAGTGGCTGGAGCAAGGGGGAGTGGGAGTAGAGTGGGGTCCGCAACAGGTCGGCGCCACCCGGCTCCGGACTGGCCTGGGGAGTGACAGGGGCATTGTTCCAGAAGAAGCTGGATACGAGGTTAGGGCTGAGAGAGGCCAGTTCTCTGGGGAAGGTGACATAGGATAAGGTCTTAAAGAAGTGGAGGAAGGAGATGAGGCACAGGCCGGCCATACAGAACATGAGAAAGAGCTTGTAGCGTCTCATCTTCGTCCTGCAGGAAACGGGAAGAGCAAGAAGTCAGGGCAGCCTGAGGCTCCTGTCCTAGGAAGGGGACTTGAGGGGAGTCCTAGCTGCAGTCACCTGCGAGAATGTCACCTCACCTTCTGTCCTCAAAAGGTCACTGTCCCAGGCGTGGTGACACACCTTTAATCCCAACACTTGGGAGGCAGAGACAGGTCAACAGATCTCCATGAGCTGGAGGCCAGCCTGGTCTACATAGGAGTTTCAGGACAGCCAGGGCTATGTACAGAAACACTCTCTTTCAGACACACACACACACACACACACACACACACACACACACACACACACACACGACTGTCTTTACCAAGGCCCCTGCCCCTTGCTCCGACACCCGAGACCCCATCACATCTCTCTGTAGACTGCCCCTCCACCAGAAGCCACACGCTGCTCATCAAGGCTAGTCTTGGCTCCTGGAGCAAAATGCAGCCAGGGGAAAATGCTGTCCTAGAGGGCGGCAGGCTCCACAGGTAGAGGGTGGGGTGTGCAGCGACTGCCAAGCTGCTCAGGGGCTCGTTGACACACTACCCTAGGCCACTGTTCCTCTTATATTCCCCCTCCCTTTTTATTATTTTGGTGTGTATGTGTGTGAGTGTGAAGGAACCAACAAACCTCTTTCAGTACATTTTCACAGAAAAATGCTGAGAGACTAGGTGGAGGACTTCCTCTTGGGATGTGAGGACTACCTCATCAAGGTAAGAAATCAGGCCAAACCATAAAAGGCTAGGAAGGTGTGTTCATTAAGCTGCCGAGACCTTTCCCCCATCCTTTGGATGGGCTCATGATTTTATATTCTTCTCTCTAACAAGGAAAGTCCCCCTCAGACCTTCTACCTCTAATGTCTATGTATCCTAGGAAGTCAGTTAAACTAGTGACCAGAGACCTGTGGATATGGGCTGGAGAGATGACTTAGTGGTTAAGAGCACTGCTCTTCCAGAGGACCCAGGTTCGATTCCCAGCATCCACATGGCAACTCACAGTAACTTCAGTGCCAGGGAATCTGGCACCCTCACACAGACACACAGGCAGGCAAAACACCAATGCACATTAAAAAAAAAAAAAAAAAAACCTGCCGGGCAGTGGTGTGAGGCAGGCGGATCTCTGTGAGTTCAAGGCCAGCCTGGGCTACAGAGTGAGTTCCGGAACAGGTACCAAAGCTACACAGAGAAACCCTGTCTCAAAAAACCAAAAAAACAAAAACAAAACAAAACAAAACAAAAAAACCCAGCAAAGCCATCATGAGGTTGGCTGCCATTTGGCTGACGACATCATCATCGGTCATGTGAACTGGCCACTATCCTAGTTAATGTAACCACATGGCAAACTGAGGGCATCCACAGAACTAAGTTCTTAGTCCTATTGTGCCTTCTGGTTACCAACCAATCTCTCGCTCCCTCTTAGACTAAGGAGGCAACACCAGGCCGCTAAGATGTTTTATTTTCCTTAATGTCCTGCTTTGATTTAGCTTTGAGCTTTCCAGTCATGGTAACAGAGGTTAACAAAAAGAAATAACCCAACTCAATCACCTGCTGAGTTCTTTTAAATGTTCTTCTTCTTGTTCTGTTGTTTCCTAGCCTAGAGTCCAGGGACTTAACCCCAACTAACAGATGATAAATATGAGACAGCTCCCCTAATTTAGATAGTACTGCTTAAAATAAGAGATTCTCAACCTGTGGGTCGTGACCCCCTTCGCTAGGGTCACCTAAGACCATTGGAAACACAGATACTTATATTATAATTCATAACAGTATCAAAATTACAGTTAGGAAGTAGCAACAAAAATCACTTTATGGTTGAGGGGGGTCACCACAACATGAGGAACTGTATTAAAGTGGTGGTGGCACACTCGCCTTTAATCCCAGCAGAGGCGGGTGGATCTCTGTGAGTTCGAGGCCAGCCTGGTCTACAGAGCGAGTTCCAGGACAGCCAGAGCTGTTACACAGAGAAACCCCCTCTCAAAACAAAAAAAAAAGAAAAAGAAAAAGAAAAAAAATATACAGATTTACAGCTTCAAAACAACAAAACCAGACATGAGATCACAGAGACCCTAAGACAGAGCAACTGATCCTTTTTATTGCTTAGGCTACTACTATTTGAGATATTCCAAGGTCCTACTCCACTCTGCAGGAGCTAGAGGTTACTTAAGTTTACATCACAAAAAAACAGGCCCTCATTTAGATGGGGGTGGGAGAAACCCCCCCCCACACACACACACACACTAGCTATCTTCTCAGAATGCATGTTGTCCTAACCTTGATCTGTTCGGATATCAGAAGGGAACCAGAGTGCTTTCCACCTCAGCTGATCCTATGGAGGAGGCCCTGTGGAGGAGGCTCTGTGGAGGAGGCTTGGAAAGTTCTCTGCTGCTATCTGTTGAACTTATTTTCCCTGCTTTTTCATTCTTTAGCCTGCAGAGAAAACAAACCCAACCCAAACTCCTAGACTGTATCAATGCCACAGATCTCAAAGGGACATATTTTATTTGGTTTTGAAATAGGTTCTCACATTGTAGCCCAATTTGGCCTTGAATTTGAGGCAATCCTCCTGCCTCAGCCTCCTCTAGTACTGAGCTTCTATACAGGAATGAGCCACCAGATCTCAGCAATCTTATTTTTAAAATGAAGTCATGCTCGGTGTGGTAGTGCACGCCTTTAAATCCAGTACAGGACAGCCAGGGCTACTGCCCTGACTCAAAAACAAAACAAGAGCCAGGTATGGTGGCTCATGCCTTTAATTCTATCACTCAGGAGGCAGAGACAGGTAGATCTCTGTAAATTTGAGGCTAGCCTGGTCTACATTGTGAGTGCAGGACAGGCAGGGATACACAGTGGGACCCTGTCTCAAACAAACAAGCAAGCAGCCAGGCCTGCACTCAGGAAGCAGAAGTGGGCAGATGTCTTTGAGTTCAAGGCCAGCCTAGTTTACATAGCAATTCCAGGCCGATCAGTTTTGAGACTCTGTCTCAAAGACAAAACAAAGCAAAGAACGAAACTAAATAAAACACATAACATCATTCACAACAATAAAACCAAAGCTAAGCAGACTGGTTTCTAGGCATGAACAATCAGAGTAGATTTCTTTGTTCTAGGTTTAGTATCACTCACAAATCTTACCATGGTAGACACTAAGTCCAAACCAGTTTTTTGGTGTTTTATTTGGTTTTGGTTTGCTTTTTTGGAGACAGAGTTTCTCTGTGTAGCTTTGGTGCCTGTCCAGGATCTTGCTCTGTAGACCAGGCTGGCCGGCCTTGAACTCACAGAGATCCGCCTTGCTCTGTTTCCCACGTGCTGGGATTAAAGGCATGCGCCATCACCCAGCAAGAGATCTATTTCTATCAACATGAAAATCTTTTAAATTTGTGATTGATTAAAGAAAACAACTGAGCCGGGCGGTGGTGGCGCAGTACTTGGGAGGCAGAGCCAGGCAGATCTCTGTGAGTTTGAGGCCAGCCTGGTCTACAGAACAGGCTCCATGGCTACACAGAGAAACCCTGTCTCAAAAGAAAAAAAAAAAGAAAAGAAAAGAAAAGAAAAGAAATATATTTCCCATTTCCTTTTAAATTCCATAAAACACGCCTAGCTTTCTTGTTTCCACTGTTTTGCTAAATGAATCACTATACTCACAAATGATATGGGACCTAACCACTTGCTATTCATTGGTACCACTTAATTTCTCAATTAGCTTCTGGCTGTGGAGAGAGATGTTTGTCCATCACTCTCCTAAAATACAGATATTACTGGAATATTACTGGAATATCTGTATTTTACCAGATAAGTTTCAGAGACAGGAGAAATAGCCCCTTGCATGTCTTACCCAGTCTCTCTGCTACTTGGTTTTTTGAGACAAAGTTTCTCTGTGTAACCACCCTGACTGTCCTGAAACTAGCTCTGCAGACCGGTGTAGTGTGAATCCTAACTGGTCTTAATAATAAAAACCCAGAGCCAGATATTGGGGTAAATGCTGAAAGATCAGAGAGACAAAGGAGCAAGACACAGCCACTTCTTACCTCGCCAACTCTTCAGCCTCAAAGCGGGGGTCAGGGGGTGGGAGGATGAGCTCCTGTCTCTGCCTGCCTTATATTCCCCTCTCCATCCAGGCACATGCTTCCTACCTCCACCTCCCTAGTGCTGGGATTAAAGGTGTGTGCCACCACGGCCTGGCCTCTATGGTTAACTAGTGGCTAGCTCTGCACTCTGATCCCCAGGCAAGCTTTATTTGTTAGAGCACAAAAAAATCACCACAAACCAGGCTGGCCTTGAACTCAGAGATCTGCCTGCCTCTGCCTCCCAAGTGTTGGGATTAAAGGTGTGCACCACCACCACCACCACCACCACCACCACCACCACCACCACCCAGTCAGTCTCTGTACTGTTATTCTACAGTATGTGATGGTAGATTTGTCACAAAGAGGAGACAGACACCAGCATGCCACTATTAACTGAACTCCACATTTTATTTGGATTTTACGTTTGTTATTTTGGTGGGGTTTGGTGCTGGGAGTGCAACCCAGGGCCTCCAGCATGTTAAGCCTGCATGCTTTCCACACCCTTAGCAGAGAATATATTCCTTCCAGAGCATTAGATTTCGGACAAGCTTGTGCAGGGAGAGGCTGGGACAGAAACCTGGCCTTTGGCATCTTGGGCCTTTCCCTAACAATGTTCCTGTCAGGGCAAAGGATGTAGCTCAGTGCTTGAGCATGCAAGGCCTGTGATCAAGCACAGGATCTCAGGAAAAGCAAAACCTTCCTTTCTGCAGCTTGCTTTCATGGTTTGGGTTCTTTTCCCGGACATTTGTCCCCACTCTACTGTCCTCTCGCTTCCCGAGGCAGTAGGGTGGAACAGCAAAGCTCCCCCGCCATTCTGAACCTGTCTTCATATCTGAGACCTGGGCATGGAGTTTCTGGTGCACAGTGGGTGTGCAGTAAGCTTTCAAATGTTCAAATGCTCCAGGCTGGAAGCCTCCAGCAGGATCTTCTCTTAGCTATGTGGTCATAAGGCACAGACAGCATGCTCAATCTAGAGTCCAAGAGCCATCTCTCCTGCCCAGGGACCTGCTTCAGTGTTACATGGTTGGTGGGAGCGGCCTCAGAGGTATCACTCTAGGAGGGTCCCTAAGCAAGCAAGCAAGCAAGGAATAGCCCAGCTGCTAGGCCTGGGAGGCAGGCCAAGGCCTGTATTGGAGACACAAGGTATGCTTCTGTCTCCAGTTTAAATGCCTGCACCCTCAGGAGCCGAAGTGGGGCCTGCACAGCTGACTGTAGGCGGGAAAGACAATCGGGGTGGGGGCCTAGCCTCGGCTAAATATCAGCTATGCCTGAGCAGAGATGGGGTCATCCCCACTGGTTTGATGGAGGGGATGGACATCTCAAAGGCAGGGAGGTTCATTTCTTCACAGTGCATTTCAGTCCCAGTCTGGAGAAACAAGACCAGTAGTTCCACAAGGCTAGCAAGCAGAGCAGAAGGGAACAGGCCCGATGAACGCAGGAAGACAGAGCTCCAACCTGGGCTAGACTGAGTGTAAGTGTTACAGCTCTGAGGGGAAAGGGTTCCCCAATGCACATATTACAGTCCTGAGGGGAAAGTTTTCCCCAATGCACACGTTACAGTTCTGAGGGGGAAGGTTTCCCCAGTGCACATGTCACAGTTCTAAGGGGAAAGAGTTCCCCAATGCACACATCACAGCTCTGAGGGGAAAGGGTTCCATAGTGGAAATGTTACCACTCTGAGGGGAAAGGTATCCTGGCAATTGGGAGCCTAGGAATACCACAAAGTCACACTATACACAACAAACCTCACAGAAGAGACTTTCTGGGAGAAACACAAGAGTAGCCTGACCTGGGAGCCCCAGAGCAGCTGGGTCGGTTTGACCTCATAAGTCCACTTGATAAAAGTCAAGTTTGCTGCTGGGAATTATGGGACTAAACATTGAGTCCCTTCCACATACCAAGTGGAACCCAGGTGGGATGACAGTCCACCCAGAGGACATCCAAAGCCGGATTTTCTTCAACTTTCACATTCACAGCTTCCTGTGTTTCAGGGTCCAACTCTATTTTTTTTTTTTTGTCTTGACTTTGATCACTGCCTCAAATACACTTCTTGGGATAAAGCAGCGTATGTATGAAATGGGATAAGCCAGCATTTGCCCTCCAGGCCTCAGTTAAGTCTCTCAGCCTTCCAAGAGGTCACCATGACCACAGCTTTTACAGATGGGGAAACAGACTGGGGAGGGTGACAAGACTTTCCCCAAAGCGCCGTGACAGTAAGTCATGGCTAGAAAAATAACTGCAGATCCCCAGGTCAACTTGTCTCTCTCAACAGTACAGGAGGAGCAGGTACAGTTAACACTCATGGGTACACTGTGCCCTGTTGGATGTTTCTGCCTGTTACCAAGCTTCACGGAGGTGTGATGCCGCACACCAGCTACTGTCCTGAGCATGCTGTGTGCACAGCCTCACACAATCTCAACACAAAGCAGGCACCCGTGTCTCCCCCACTGTAGAGATGAGGGAACTGTAGCCCGAGGGACAAACTAACTTGTCCACCATCAAAACACAACTGATCAACAGCGCACTCAATTCTAAAGGGCCAACAATGGCATTTCAGCCAGTAGGAAAGCTCTCTTGAGCCCTTTCCATCTGCCAAGTTGAACCCAAGTAGGATGACACCGTCCAGCCAGAGAACACACAGTGGACAGCCAGCCAAGGCCACCTTAGCCCGTATCTCTGGGTGCCAACACCTGGCCAAGCACTGAGGACCCTCAGAGACAAACCCTACCCAAGGGGAGCTTCCTTTTGGTGTGGGGTGAGTCACACAATACTGTGCAGGATCACGAGTTCTGACCTGGGAAGTAACAAAGCAGAAGTAAAGAACAAATGGGGACAGGCACAGATTCATGGGGTGGCCAGACGGGCTCCCTGAAAAGGGACCTGATGGGTCTAATGACTGAAACACTGGATTAAGGAACACCTGGAGAACTAGCCATGAGCATCTAGAGTATTTCTGGAGGTGAGGAAAGGGAGTGGGAAGGCTGGGGGAAGAAAGGGCACCATCTTTATGGGGGAAGATACTCTCCAATGGAAAGGGGGTCTAGAGGGAACAAAATGGCAGAACCAGAGCAAGTTCCTCCCTTCCCTTCTTGCTGACCTTGGGCTCCGGGGCTTAGAGCAACAGCTTCCTAAGTTCCCCATCTTTTGGCTTCAGACTGAGACTCACACTACTGGCTTTGTGCTTCTGTGGCTCCGGCTTAGACCAAACCACCCAGATGCCTCCCTAGGGCCCGTAAACTGAGGGAAAAGGAAAGTAGGACCTAGCCAGAGCATGCGGGGCTCAAGGCCATGGTCAGGAGTACAGATCAGGATGGCAAGATGGTTCAGAAGGTAAAGGAGCTTGCCACCAAGCCTGATGACCTGAGTTCGATCACTGGGATCCATATGGTGGGAGAGAACCAACTCCTGCAAGCTGTCCTCTGGCCTTCATATATGCTATGCCACCCCCCACCCCCCCCCACCCCATAAACTGCCTTCTAAGGTGGTATAGGGAGGGCTGTGGACAGATGGGTGGCTCTGACTAGGGTGGCGAGGAACTGTCAACTCTGGGAGATATGCTGATTAACTGGATGGGAAATGGACTGGCTTTGGGTAGCAGCCACTCTGCATCACCGTCTACACGAGGCTGGGAAGTGACCTGGGCTGGGGCTCCCAGAAGCATGTCTGAAAGCTTCTTACTCTCATTCTCCTCAGATCAGAGCGCCAGGTATGGGGAGTGCAGGCCACTGTCACACAACTGCCAGAAAGGGAGGCTCTAGGAGGAGTTGGGGGACACTCCCCTACTCCTGCCTTGCTTCTCAGGATACACCCGACTTGAGGTCCTTTGGGAATCCGGGATCCCCGGAACTGCATGAGAACCAATTTCTACTGCTCAAATACTTGACCTCCAGAGAGCTGAGCCACTGTCCTTGAGGCCCAAGCAGGCAGCTGTCAGAGAACAAAGCCCTTGGCCAAGGCTGATCCCACAGCTCAGAGGCTATACTTAAGTCCTACTCAAGCCAGGAAAATTCACCAACAATTCTCCAGGGGCTTCCGGGAACACTCTCAAGGTGTTCACTGTCACTCACTCAGGTGCAGATGGCCCCATCCAAACTCCAGCTCTGCTGTTTGATCATGTGAATGGCCTTGGGCGTGTTCATCTGCTTCTCTGCAGCTTCATTGTCTCACTGGAGTCAGATAGAAATCCACACAAAGGGCCTAGCGCAGCGCAAGTGCTCCATCCACCCTAGCTCTTCTTAACCTGTGATTCGTCCCCAACCTGACAGACAGACCGCCTCTAGGGGGGATGGCAGAAACAGGGCTCTGGCCCAGGTAGGTGCTGTCCTATCTCAAAGCTACGAGAAGCAGAGTTTGGGGCTCTGCTATGGAAGCCAGACAAAGCCTTAGCCTGCCGAGACAGGTGTGTGAGCTGGCGAACGGCACTATGCTCCAAGAGAACCATTCTACCAGCAGCATCCTGCCCCTGGGACTGGTCCTCCAGGCTGGGTGGGTAAAGGGTGGAGTGAGCTATTTCCTGGGCATGGGAGGCTGAGGCCAAGCCAAGGTGTCAGTGAGACAGTGGGAAGTCTTTCTCTCCCTCTTCTCCCTCTGCCTTCCCTCCTACACCCTTTTCCTTGGCTCTTATAGGAAGGTGACAAGAAAAGGAAATCTGATAAGCCAGAGTCCCAGGTCTGTAAGTCGAGGTTCTTCAGACAGATGGATGGATCAACAAGAGGAGGAGAGACGGGGGATTTATTGGGAGAATTGGCTCACGTGATTTTGGAGGTTCGTCGGTGTGATGACGGGCCTCTGCCAGATAGAGACCCTACTAGGCAGCTGTGCGGTCTAGTCCAAGCCTAAAGGCCTGAGAACCAGGGAAACCTGGTGTGATTCCCAGTCCAAGGCTGAAAGCTGGAGAGTTTTCAAGAGCTGCTGGAGTGAGCGCTGGAGTCCCAAAGCCAGAGAGTCTAGAGTTCTGGTGTCCAAGGGCAGTCCTGGGAGAGAGGAATTCACTCTCTGCCTTTTGTTTGCTCCAGGACCCTATTCCATTGGACACTGTCTTCCATGTTGATGGCAGACCTTTCCATCCCACCTTTCTCCTCCAGAGACAGCCTCTAGGCACTCGGAAGTCATGCATGGCTAAGTGTTTCTTCATCCTGTTAGGCTAACACCCAAAATTAGCCATCATAATGACCCTGCCATGACCTCAGAGTCAGGCTCAGCTTGAGTCTGGCTAGTACCCTCTGCAGGATGTAACCAAGTTCATGCTCAAGAGCACAGCCAAACACTTGACAGGTGTCACTGGGATGACAGACGTATCTATGGAACTCTCCGTGGTCCTGAGCTGCCCTGAGCTAATCAGGGTCCTAGTTGGGACCTGAGATGCCCCCGGCTGGCCTTGTCCTGTCTCCTGCCAACCGGGCTCTGCTATAGTTTAAATCGCTCATGACCTAGCAGTCATTCCCCTGTATACCCAATGGCTCTGTCTCCCTCTCTTCCTTGATGCCTGATCTCTGGTGTCTCCAGCTCTGGGCTAGCACAGAGGTCTCCAGTTCTTCCAATTAGGAGAAGGGGCCGGATTCCACCATAGTAGAGAGATGAGCGGGTCAACAGCTGTAGGCAGTATTGGGGTGTACATGAAGTGGAATATGGAGGTATCCCAGGTTACCTCAGACTCCATCTGCAAAACCTAGCTCAGAAACACCTTCAGGAATGAACCCCCAACACCTCCATCTGCTTGGTCCATCTGCTCTAAAGAGCATCTTGACTTTGAGCTGAGGTGCTTAACTTCTATCCTATTCTAGGCTTGCACAAGGTCCCCTAGCACTCTGCCCATTTCTGGGAGCAGAACAGGGGGTGCCTGCAACCAATTTTCATGTCCAGCCATTCCTGGGACGTAAGTCACAAAGACTGACACACTGCCTGTGACCTCAAGGAGTTTCTCCACCTCCTTGTGCCTTGGTTTCTCCTTTCACTGGTCTATGGAAAGGGCCAGGAAGCCTGCCTAGGCACACAGTAGGTGCTCATGAGTACTGGGTTTCACAGTTACTGTTAAGTCTGGAAGTTTGGTGCTGTGACTTAGCTGTGTGCTCTCAGGCAGGTTTCCTTTGCTTTTCTGAGCCTGTCCTCTTGGATGGAAAGAAGAGGCTCTCCTCTTTGCATTCCTGGTGGCGATCTGAAGAAGCTATGGTGCTGAAGCATTCCCCAAGGAGCCTGGTGCTGGAGGCTGCTCCATAAATGCTCACTTCATCGTGTCTCCTGCCCGACAATGGGACACAGATGTCCCACTGAACATGCCTTGTTCTGCCAGGCTTTGGCAAATGACTGGGCCAAAGAGAGGCTGCTTACCACTGGAGACTGACACCCATCGCCCTGCAGGATCATTTGAGTGACTCGTAAGCTTTCAGGACCTGGGGCAGACCTTGAGGCATCTCTAGTCTCCCCTCAGCTCCAAAAGGCCCTCAAGAGGGAATGCAGCCCAGTGTGTGGGGAGATGGCTCAACGGATAGTGTCTTCTGCATGAGCATGAGGCCCTAAGTTTGATCCCCAGCATCTATGGAAAAAGACAGACTCGGCTATACGTGCCTGTAACTCCAGAACTCTTAGGGTAGAGTCAGGCAGTTCTCAGAACAAGCTCAACAGCCAGCATAGCCAATCAGAAAACTCCAGGTTTAATGAGAGACCATAACTCAAACGATGAGGTAGAGAGTGACTGAAGATGTTGATGTGTGGCCTCTACATGCACACATACATATGTACATGCACACATACATATGTACATGCACACATACATATGTACATGCACACATACTCAGGCATATAACACAGACACACCCCACATATAATAATATAAATAAACAATAAATAAATAAGGAAGCTGGCCAAGCCTTCATCCCAGGCCAATACCCTGCCAGTGTGCCTTGGTCTCCACTCATCCAATTGGCAGCATATCCCTTGCGAACCCTTTGGGTTCCTGGAAATTCTTCGAGATTCATGGAAATCAGGCTCCCTGGAGCTTCCATGACTAATTCCTGTTCCTATCTTGGGATTAAAGTAGAGAAACTCAGTGTCTCAGGGCTCGGAAGAAAGTGAACACCTTCCCTAGTCTCTGAGGATACACAGGGTTCCTCCTGACTTGAAGCTTAATGATTATGTGTAACAGTAGGCAGAGCCAGTAGCGACAGAACACAGTAGACTCCCGAAATTCATGGGACTTGAGGAAAAGCTGACATTGGGTTAATCCTTTCACGTCTCACCCTTAACCACTCCCTTGAAGAGTATGCATTGGGCTGGGCTCCCCAGAGATCACAGCTCTATCTACTGATTCAGTGTTGGGAGATACTCAGTCACACTGTGAACTCTGAGTCTGCATAGGCATTAACTAAATAAAATTAACCTTGGGTCAGGAGGCTGTGTTAGCAACTAGTTGACAGAAAGCATATCATAGAGCATCAGAGGGCATACAGGAGAGATAGAGACACAGGAAATAATAGGGTGGGGTTTGGAGTGGTGCAGCTACTGTGCCTAAGTTAAAACAACATTTTGCACCCAATGTGGGGCACAACCACATGGACATGGAGTCGCGCCAGCCAGCTCTGCCACAGTTGCCATCTGGCCTCTTCACATGAGTACTCACAGCAGGTGACTCCAGAAATCAGGCTCATGCTTAGAAATTGTGGGAGGGGCTTGAGCTCACCACTGACACTGCAGACAAACTACTGAGAAGTCAGAGGATTGGGTGAGATACCTGGGAAGTCCTTTAGTAGAGAGTTAAATAATATTAAAAAGAAAAATCTGCCAGGCGGTACTGCACACCTTTAATCCCAGCACTCGGGAGGCAGAGGCAGAGGCAGGCGGATCTCTGTGAGTTCAAGGCCAACCTGGTCTACAGAGTGAGTTCCAGGACAGCCAGGGTTGTTACACAAAGAAACTTTGTCTTGAAAAACAAACAAACAAACAAACAAAAACAAGAAAAATATTTCCCACATTAAGAAGGGGGAACATCGAGTTGGGGATTTAGCTCAGTGGTAGAGCACTTGACTAGCAAGCGCAAGGCCCAGGGTTTGGTCCTCAGCTCCAGAAAAGAAAAAAAAAAAAAGAAGGGGGAACATTACAATGCAGGGTGCTAGGACCCCATATAGTGTTATTATGGATGGTTTGAAAATGAAAAAAAAATTTTAAAGATTTATTTATTATGTATACAGTGTTCTGCCTGCATGCCAGAAGAGGGAACCAGCTCTCATTACAGATGGTTGTAAGCCACCATGCGGTTGCTGGGAATTGAACTCAGGACCTCTGGAAGAACAGCCAGTGCTCTTAACCGCTGAACCATCTCTCCAGCCCTGAAAATGAAAATTTAAATGAGGGGATAAATGACTTAGCTGGGATTGACATAATATCAGTGTACTTAGTATCAGTTTGGTAATTAATATTTTATCCTTAAAAAGTGGTTTGATAACTGTACCAAATATGATAATTTGACTGATAAGATACAAGCTTTAGAAAGACCTACTAATGAAAATAAGAAAAATACTCAGACACAGACAGAGAAATTTAGAGCAGAATCTACTTCACCATTGCATTATGAAACTGAAGAGGAACAGCCTAAGGTTATTAGCACACCAACCTTAATTTATACCATTACCATACAAGAATGATCACCAGATGATAAGCACCCTCAAGGCTATGCAGAAGTTAACTGGGATCCTGTAGAAATGTTAGCTCTGAAGAGATTTAAGGAAGAAGTCATTTCGTATGGTATGCATTCACCCTTTGTGAAACAGATGTTAAATTCATGGGCCATGAGGAACAGAATTATTCCACAAGACTGGAAAGATTTAGTTACAGCAGTATTGGAGGCTAGTCCTCAGATACAATCACGATAGATAATAGTTTTTCTGAATTTGCCAAATACAAATGGACTAGACATTGTGAATGTAATCCTTACTTGTTTTTATTTTTATTTTTTTCAAGACAGGGTTTCTTTGTGTAGTTTTGGAGCCTGTCCTAGATCTCGCTCTATAGACCAGGCTGGCCTCAAACTCACAGAGATCCGCCTGGCTCTGCCTCCTGAGTGCTGGGATTAAAGGTGTGCGTCATCGCAGCCCAGTGACAATTGTTTCTTATTGTATATAGTTTTATCATGTTAAATTTAAAACCTTGCATTTTTATTTAGACAATACCTGATAATTGTTCCTCTTGTATATAATTTTACTATGTTAGAGTTAAGACCTTTCCTTTTTATTTAGACAAAAGGGGGAAATGTTGGAAGATATTCAACCACACTGTGAGCCCTGAGTTTGCATTTGCATTAATTAAATAAAATTAACCTTGGGTCAGGAGGCTGCGTTAGCAACTATTTGACAGAAAGTAATCATAGAGCATCAGCGGGCATCGGGGAGAGATAGACATAGGAAGTAGTAGGGTGGGGCACAGCCACTGTGCTGAAGTTAAAACAACACAGTGGTCGCTCTGTGGCCCATATATCATCCAGGTTCCCAAGCCTTTGTAGTGCCAGCTCTGCTGCTTCAAATGCCAGGGCCAAGCCACACGTCATGCAAGAGAATGAAGCCAATGGAAGCCAAGACTAGCCAGGCATCCTTCAATAGCTAACGGGCAAATCTGGGCACCCATTAGTGGACGTGTAGGCTGGGGTCCTGCCCCAGGATAAACACAAATATCCTGGCTGAGGAAAGCCATGGCGACCAGGTCTAACTCCCAGAAATTACTCCCTGGCTTACCCAGAGGGAGAGTCTGCTCCAAGGGAAAGGTATAGTCAAGGATATCAAGGATACCAGCCTCCTTGGATGGTCTTTGCAAATCCTGCTCACCATGGGGCAGCTGCCACTGTGCCCCTATGTGGGTAAAGACATCAAAGTCTAGGGAGGCTACAGGGAGGGCAGTGTTTGTTCCAACCAGTGCTCTGGGGAGATGGTACCCAGACCACCCAGATCCCACAGAGGTACCCAGCTTCCTTGGCTGCCTAGTTCCAGGATGGAAGCCTCACTGATAGCTCTCAATCCAACACCTACCCTCAGGCAAGTCCCATCCCTGCTTGCTACCCCAAAACCATCTGTACCCTGACCATCTCCTTCCTCCAATCTCTCCTCACTCAGCCTCACCTCGGCATCCCGCAGGATGTCTCAGGACTCTGGCAAGTACTTGGGAGAGCTGCTCTGCCAGGACTCTGCCTCTTCCTAATACTCCCTATCCAGCACATCAGCTTCTGGTCCTGCAGAAGCCCATGGGCAGTGGAGATACAGGACAAGTCTCCCAGTGCTGGAAGTCACACAGATTAGTCATGTTCATAGGCTGGTGGCTGCTTGGCAGCTTTCATAACTTCCACTGTGAGCAATAAAGCAGTGACTGTTGAGAGCCTGGACTTTCCATGACCTACCCATGCTAAAAGTGACAGTTACCACTCACCACAGCCTTAAAACATATGCCAGGCATCAGCTAGGGACTTTCTACACACTTCTCCCTCACTATTGTCATCAGAGATAGAGCCTATCCTCCCATTTTACACGTGAGGAGACTGAGGCTCAGAGAAGTGAAGCGGCTGGACTCATCTGTGCAGACCCACTGCCCTCCAGGGCTTGAGACCCACACAGCTCCCACCTAAGTGTTTGGAAAGCGGCAGGCCTTGGCCGTGGGTTCCAGGAGGCTATGAACAGGGTGAACCTACCCAACTTGTACCTGAAGATGACCCACCCGGCCAGGCTTAGTGCTGTTCAACAGCACACCCTGTGACATTGGCAATGTGCCTGGCCTACGCTGTCCAATACAGTACCTACTCACCACATATGGCTACTTGAACCTGACTGGGGAAACTGAGGAACAAACTTTAATTCTTGTAGCTACATGCACTAGGGGCTAATGTACTGAAGCTTGCAATAGATTGGGAGAGTAGAGTCAGGGAGTCGACTGAACCAGCCCTACTGGATTGATGGGGGCAGAGGAGGGGACAGCCAGCCAGGATGAAGAGAAAGATCTGAGTGTGGGATGGGTGTGGGCTAATAAGGTCGTAGCAGAGTGGTGTCCTATACAATCTAGGTAACTATAGCAAGCAAGGATACAGCTTGGCACGTTGGAGAATTAGGCAAGAGTTTGGATGTGGTGCTCCCCACCTTGGGAGAGCTGTAGAGCTGCAGGCAGGAGTTGGGGAACATCTGGGAGGGCAAAAGAGGGGAGCAGAGCCATAGGGAGGTGGATGTGGGGTGCTAAGAAGTACCCAACATACAGGTTGGAAGAATAGCGAGTGACCTGGGGCTAGGGTGAGATCCTGCGCACAGGATAGAAGAGGGCGGATGTGGGGAGGGAAGTGACCGTGGGTCCTTGCTCTGCACAGAGGCAGCCAGAGGCTGTACTCAGACCCTGCAGCCAGACAGCCAGGGTTCTCCACAGCTCAGGGCCTCAGCAGTTCCTCAGTCATCAAATAAGGACATAACAAGGTCCACGTCACAGGAGAAACTTCAGGAGTTTTTTATTTTTATTCTCACAGCACTCAAGCTTGCTAGTCACGTGCTCTACCACTGAGCCATCTCCTCTGCCCCAAACATTTATTAAAGGGCCTGGAACTGCCCGGCAGACCCAGCACCAGCTGAGTGTGTGAAGCCTGACATGGCTAAATGTGCTGGAATGTCTGATACAGGAGAGAAACCAACACTTCAGAAGCAGAGAAGAGACACAGGACAGAAAACTCCCACAAGTGGACTGGAGAGACGGCTCTGTTTAAGAGCACTTGACGCGCCTGGCGGTGGTGGCTCATGCCTTTAATCCCAGCACCTGGGAGGTAGAAGCAGGCAGATCTCTGTGAGTTCGAGGCCAACCTGGTCTACAGAGCAAGTTCCAGGATAGCCAGGGCTACAGGAGAGAAACCCTGTCTCAAAAAGCAAATAAAATAAAATAAAATAAAATAAAATAAAATAAAATAAAATAAA
>CABHPR010133885.1:21053-34931 GCA_902168415.1 Peromyscus melanophrys
AAAATAAAATAAAATAAAATAAAATAAAATAAAATAAAATAAAATAATAAAATCAGGACTTGATGTTCTTGCAGAGGACCTGGGCCCTCTTCTAACCTTTTCAGGAACCAGGCACATACATGTTACACAGGCATGCAGATGAAACATGCATACACACATAAAAATGAATTAAGTCTTAAAAAAAAAAAAAGTCTGGCTAGCCTTATTGTGCTCTATCAACAAAAGGATGAAGCCCAGAGAAGGGCAGTGAACCGGCCAAGGCCATACAGGAGGTGAAACCCATGTCTCTTATCACCGTCAGAGAAGCCTGGGGTGAGGGGATGGAACTTCAGCCTCCGGCTGTCTGAGGAACATCTGAGGGCAAATGATGGACAGATGGATGCCCCATATGGGCCAGTAATGAATGGGCCCTTGCCACCCTACACACATACATAGCCCTGGTTGACTACGCAGATGGCCAGAGGGAACAACATTCCAGGCAGAACAGGCCAGGAATGGGGAAGGGTCCCAGTGCAAACCTCTTAGCAGGCCAAAGGTGGACAGGAGGTGGCCCAGACCAGAGCAGATGTGGATAAACCAGAAGAACAAGTCATGAGTTACTTTAGGCCCCAGGCCTTAGATCTCTCAGAAATATGGTCTTCCTTCATGAGGATAGTCCCCTGAAGCAGAGCCATGTGTACTGTGGAGTTGTCCAATGCGGAGTAAAGTCCATTGGGCCTGGCTGGGGTACAGGGAAGGAAATCTAGGGCAGCAAGAGATCAGGGGGACATGGGGACTGCAGTCTAGGACACTGGTACTCTGCCTGGCTTGGGATGGATGAACAGGGTAGGATGGTACTGGGCTTGGGAGACAGAAGGTCAAAGCCCTTAGAGAGCTCAGCACAGAAGGATGGAGTACAGTTGAGGAAGTTGATAGACTTATGGGGCGAAGGAGCATCTTCTGAGGAGGACACATGCAGTCAACCAGGCAGGGGTGTACCGACCGCGGGAGGGGGCAAACAGGAGACAGCACCTTCATCATTCTCCCGTTCGTGACAGCTGACTCTTGGAATGTTGTCTACTGTCCGACCCTGTGTGCCATCCTTCCTTCTGGAGGAAAGAAGATCTGGCACACAGCTGGCTGGTGGCAGCCCAGCACCCGACTGCAGTTCTCAAGTCATGGATCTCTGCCTCCAACAGGTGACCAGACAACCACGTGTGTCCCACTGCACCAGCCTACCCTGCCAAATATCACCTTCCCTGTCTGGGCTGCCTCAGTAGCTTGGAACAGTGTGAGCACCCATGGTACATCTACTAGGCTGGGTTATAAGGATTGTAAAACCACAGTTCACAGAGCCCTAAGTTCTCTGGAGGTCTGAAGGGACAGTCAGCAGCTCCTCACTTCCACCCAGCATCCACAGGAACTTGTCATCCTGGTCAGTACCACATCTCAAGTTGCCCACAGTTTGACATGGAATAGGGGGAGTCATTGGGACTCCGGGAAGTTAGACCTGGGCTTCAGGGACTGACAGGGCCCTTCCACACAGTGAGACTCCTACTCTGACTGACCCTAACATGCCCTGTCCGTGCCCCTCTGTGGGAATCTCCTTGCTCACATCCTCACCCTCCCTCTGTGTTTCACCCCAGCCCTGATCACTGGGAACTCAGGCCAGTGAGGGAGGGCCCCAAGGCTGGTGAACTGGTTACTCAGGGGTTACTGTTTGCTTGCCTGACCCAAACCTGTGTCCACAGCTCTCCAATGACCTGCAACTGTGGGGGATATGGGAGCCTTTCCTGAGACCACCCAGAGATACCCACTGCAGGTCTGCTCAGAGTACTTCATGTTGCTCCCTACTATACCCTGACCCCAGCCATTCACCGCTACTTACAGGTGAGAGCCTGAAGCACAGAATCAAAGGATAAGCCTTGGCCCTCGCCTTGGCTAGCTGACCTTATCCTAATAAGGCCTATGTACCCCACCACTCCACCTGTATGGGGCCACGGCCTGGGTCCCTATTGGCCATCAATGTCCACCCTTCAACTACATGGTACCTGTCTAGGAGCCCCCATTCCAGTCCTAGTTTCTGGCTTCTATAGCAGTCGATCCCTTCCTTGGCACCCCAGGCCAAACCAGATGGCAGTTACGTGAATATGAGCTGACCTCAGTCAGGTCCAATGACAGCACAACTGTACCTGGACTGGCTTCCTAACTCCAGCTCTTCCCAGATGGGTACCTCGCTTCCCAGGCCTCAGGTCTCCTCATTTGTACAATAGGTAATCAGGCAGCTAGAGAGGCAGCCCTACTCTCCCAGAGGAGCCAGGTGCTCGGCAGGGCAGGGAGCATCTACAATTTCCCTTACTGGAGCTGTCAAGGGCCAAGTGCAGGTAACCAACCACAGACCTACCTCCTCTGAACGTCATCTATTCTCAGGGCAGAGCAACCAGAAGACTATTCCCTATCCCGAGAACCAAAGATAAAAACTGGAGGATGTGTATAGCATGCAAGCAAGCTCTCTGTCTTTCTGTCTGTCTGTCTGTGCACATGCATGTTGAGATGGGGTCTCATGTAGCCCGGGCTGGTCTCACACCTGTTATAGAGTCAAGGATGACCTTGAACTCTTCTATCTTCCAGCCTTTAACTTGCAAGTGCTAGGCTGGAGCAAAGTCTCCGTGCAGAGGGAGCCAGGATGACAAACCTGGGTCAAGAACCCATTCTGCCTCCTTTAGAAGCAGCCCAGTGTCCACAGCCCCACGGTGGAGTGTGGACTAGAACCCCTCCTTCCACGGGAGCACTGAGATCTGTGGTTGGCCATAGATGAGACTTCAGAAGCTTAGAGGAGATCCCCAAGCAGCTACTACACAGCCTACAAGTCCCACTTTGGCCCAGCACTCATCCCTCATCCTCTGTGGTGGACACGAGTCAGACCTGGGCTTAGCAGGCAGCTGGGCAGGGCTCGGAGCATTCACATTGCAGGAG
Source organism: Peromyscus melanophrys (assembly GCA_902168415.1). Lineage (NCBI taxonomy): Eukaryota > Metazoa > Chordata > Mammalia > Rodentia > Cricetidae > Peromyscus > Peromyscus melanophrys. Next base: position 24,009 of record CABHPR010133885.1, read on the forward strand.
AAGGGGCCATCACGCTTCATCCAGGCTTTGCATACGACACTCCACTCACGGAGGTTTCTCTCCCCGCTTTTACCCCTTAATAAACCTCTGCTTCTCTGAGGCAGTCCCCAAGCCCAGCCCACTCAAAGGCCCCAGACTTTCAGTTAGATAGCCTGGTGGCCTCACCCTTGACCCTCCCAGCAGACTGTAACCACCAAGTCCTGCACCCCCACTTCCTAGAAAAACAGCTGACACATGGTAAATATCAGCGCAATAAACATCCTGCATATCAATGAACAAACAGGACACCCACAGGACACCGCCCTGCCTCTCTGGATGTCAGCATCTCCATCTGCCAGATGACATGGCATGTCCTGGCCCAGCTGCCCACAGCCCCTCAGTAGGAAGGGGACATGGAGCCAAGAAGTGCCCAGTAGATGAGAGGCTGGATGGAGCTGAGGAGAGGGACAGTGTTGGGCATTCAGAACAGAAGAGGTCAGAGAGGGACCGGGCATTGGTGAGAGCAAGCAATTACTGACTAAGAGCTTCAATTAGAGGAAGGTGAAGCTGGCTCCTTTGAGCTTCTGGGGAAGCTGGGAACCTCCAACACTCACTGAGCCACATCCCACTCTACCTAATCACAGGCATCTTCGGGAACCCAGAGGCCAGTGGGGGATGAATCTGACAGGGGCTCCTGGCCCTCAACTCTCTGCTACCCACCAGCCACATAGCCTCCCACACCCAAAAAGGTGGCCTGTCTCATCAGCAGTAGGAAATGAGAGAGAACAGGCTAATTTAAGAGTCATGCCAAGGCCAGCTCTGCCAGGAACTGGTTTCCACGGCTGTGGAATGAACAGCGGGGGTGCTCCCTGCCCTAGTAAAGCCGCAGCATAGCATGGGGGGGGTGCACATTGAGGTTGGGTAGTGGTTTAAGAATGGGTGTCTCAAGTTGGGCAGTGGTGGCGCCCACCTTTAATCCCAGCACTTGGGAGGCAGAGGCAGGTGGATCTCTGTGAGTTCAAGGCCAGCCTGGTCTACAGAAAAGAGTCCCAGGATAGTCAGGACTGTTACACAGAGAAACCCTGTCTTGGAAAAAAAAAAAAAAAAAAAAAAAAGAGTGGGTGCTTCTCAGTTTACTGAGGCCAAGGTCAGAGGGGAATGGAGCTGAAAAGGAACAAAAGGAACATTCTGGACCCCTGTAGTGGTATTGGGGGAAAAGCTCTCTGAGGCATCCTGGAGTCTAAACTCAAAGTCTAGATTCAAAGCCCAGCCCTTCTCCACCCCCACCACCAAGTGACCTGGACAGGCCACCAAATACACTGAGCCTCAGAGTTCCTGTCAGCCACCCTCTCACATCCCAAGGACTAAACGGATGCCATCTAGGGAGCCTTGACAAAGACCCGCCTTACCAGTACCTGAAATGGGCTCAGTACTCCCTCTCCATGTAGCCTCACATCCTATGCCTTACAGGATAAGATCCCTCTTTTTCTGAAACCCCAAAGCCCTGCTCACTGGCTTCCCTCTGCCTCTCTAGCAGCCAGGGATCACTGCAATGTCCCTATCTGGCCACCTTCCACTCTATCCCCATGGCTCATGGCACGTCACACCCAGAATGAAACCTAGCCTGCTCTGGCTGTCCACAGACAAGAACCTGTCTTCACTAGGTTCACCTTCCTCTTCCCTACCCCACCTCCCGGGGACCAGCCTCAGCCCGGAGTCCTCACACTGGCTGTTGCTGCCACCTGGAACACCCTTCTCTCAGCCTCTCAGCACCCTTCTCTGAGTACTGGCAGCCTCTTTCTGTTGCCACTGGCCCAAGGCCTTCCTGACTCCTGACCCCAACCTCTGTCTCTGTCTCTGTCTGTCTCTCTGTCTCTCTCCAGGTCTCAACCCCACAGTTCATCCTCAAGGGAGGTGCTAGGCCTTGTTTATGTCTCCCTGCCTTCAGGAATGTCAACCACAAGAGAGAAGGGTCATTTCTGCTCCCCCACTCCCCACCCCCATGACACAGCTTGGCTGAGCAGTAAACAGCTGCTCAGGACTGGAACTAAACAGTCCAAAGACCGAAGGAACCCTGGAGAAAGGGCTCACATACAGACAGACAAGTGCTATCTGGCTCAGGGTGCTCAGGGGACAGGCCCAGACACTAAGTGCTCACACCTGAGGGAACACCCTCCCCGACTTCAGTGCCAAGAAAATCCCCTCCCCGTCCCCTCCCCATAAAGTCCCCTCAACCCCCACTGCTGAGATGAGCAGCCTTGCCCCAGCAGTGCCAGCCCCTCCCACGAGGCTCCAGACCTCCAAGAACAATGTACAAAGGGCCACTTTAGCTCCATCTCTAGCCCAGAGGGCTGGAGGAGGGAGGTGGGGTTCCCTACCCCTCCACTGTCCTCTCAGGACCTCTCTGCTAATGGAGTCAGGCCCCTTGCAAGGCAGCTTTGTTCCGGACATTGTCCTTATGACGGAGAGGTGGGGCAATGCTCAGGGTGTGGCACAGGCCCATCTGTATAGCAGGCAGGTGGTAGGAGCCTGGCTGCCAGCTGGGCTATGCTTGGGAGCAAAGTGCAGAGCTGATAGAGGGATCTGGGCCCAGCAGCAAGAAGGAAGTGAGCATGGCTGTGGGTCGCTCAGCCTGGCTCCAAGAGGCAGGCTTAACCTCTCTCTCTGCAAGCAAGCTGCAAAGTGATCTAGACGGGTTATTTGGACAAACAAGCTGATAACCTATGACCCAGGCCTGGTACAGATGGAGGCTTTGGCAACTTCTTTACGCCTGTTATCTCTTCTTCTGGGGCCACTCAGTGATATGACTAACCAGGCAGTCACACACGCCAGGTCCCAGGAGCCTCCCTCAGTCCTTCCACTCCACAACCAACCTCCTTGACTATCATCTCTCCTCTGTCCCATGGCCTGCAGGGAATTAAAAAACAAAAGCAAAAAAAAACCCAACCAACCAACCCCACAAAACCTTCCACCTAATAATGCTGGCTGCTACATTCTCCCAGTATTTCTCAATTCCTACCTGTTAGAGGGTCGTCCCCCGGGCTGGCAGACCCTGCCCCCTCCCCTAAACTTCTCCAGCCCAGGTGTTCAGTTGCCCTTCCCCAGAGGCTCTTTCCTATTATAATAACCCAGCCATTTTGGTTACAAGCCCTTTTTGGCCCATTTTGGCCACGGCTCCAGGTTCCTCTCTTCTCCGATTCCTGCTTCTCCTCACATGGCCCAGCTCAGTCTTGCTGGTCACGTTCAGTCTGGACCTTCCCAGATGCCTCCAGCTACGGTCTTCCTCATACCTACAACTAATCTTCTCCGCCATGCCTAGGAGCAGCCATGTTCTCCTCGTATTTCCTTTTTCCATTCAAGCACTCACCAACATGGTAGCAGGGCCTCTCTGAGGGACTTCCAACCAGGTCTCCAGGAACCAGCCAGGCTGGCATTCATCTTGGAGCGCATGATCAGCAATCAGGTGACTCCAGGATGAAGTGGTGCAGCTTCTCTGAGGGAGTCCCAGTCCCAGGAACTTGCCCGCTCCTCTTCTTGGACCCAATGCCCTTTGGGGCGTCACCCCGCCCAGCCACACCTGAAGCCTTTGATAGTACTGTGGCATTCTCAGGTCTGATTGGCAGCTCAGAAAAAGTAACAAAGGTCCTAGAGGTGCCTCCCATGTCACCTCAGGCTCTGGAGAAGTGGCTTCCCTATGGTTCCCTTCCAGAGAGAGGGACAGTGTACAGAGCCTTCAGTGTACAGCAGAGAGTGAGCCACACAGGGCTGGGAGGAGCCATGGGTGTGGGGAACACAAAGGTCCCGGCCTTCAGATAAGCACTAAAGAAAACGGGAATTTTTAATGGGAAAGATATATAATCTGCTTTTCCATCTAGAAGGCTGGGAATGGAGGTGAGTAATAACCTGGGTTTATAGTATCTGTAGGGCCAGGCCATGCCCAGCTCCCACAAGCAGGACTGGAGAGGGCTAACAGTCTAGGTGACCTGTGTATTATCTGTATGGCAAGAGGCTCCCCCAAGCCCTCCCGCAACCAGGATTGGAGGTGGCTAATAGCCCAAATGAACCCTACACGATCTGTACGACCAAGACCACACCAGAGCCCTCCCTGGAGCCCTTAAGCTAATACATGTAGCCTGGCTCTAGAACCCATCTTCTTGGAAGAAGCGACATGCACTTTAAGTTTTAATGTAATTGTGCCTCCTTGAGAACTATGACACCAGGGAACGTTTCTTCAAATTGTGCTGCACTTAAATATGTCCATAATAAACTGCCCAGTGTCAGACTCTGCAAGTTTGAACCAGCCCAGCTGAGTCAGGTTGAGCCGAATTCCCTTCTCGCCTCTCAGGGACCCTCACACATGGGGATGAAGAATGTGGGAAATCAGGAGGAATGGCTGGAAGAAGCAGTTTAGGATCCTCCTCATTGTGTCCACACTGCCGTTCCTATTGTGTGAAAAAATGGTCCCTAACTGGGAGGATGCAGCAGGGGACAGGCCTGTGGTGCTCCCGTGTCTAGGCACCTGAGCATCACCATGAACATGGTCCTTATAGAGCCAGTGAGAGCTGCTGGCTCTAGGCCTCACTATGTCCTGAGCTTCCTCCTTCCCAAATACTCTAGGCCACTCATTTCGGGGCTCTGCTCTCTGCCTGAGGCTCTCCTGAGATGCAGGCCTGTCTGGTAGCCAGCTGTGTAGACCCTAACAGGGGGTGTTCTTGCAGGTACACTGCCAGTTCCACACACACTTTCTAGTCCAATGAGTGAAAACTGTAGCTAAGTACTTTCCCATGCTATCGGAGCCTCTAAGGATGACAGGGCAGGACCCAAGGCACTAGGGAGACTCAATATTATGGGAGGGTATTTCTGAGTGTTGGCAAGGACTAAGGGGCAGTCACCCCAGCAGCTTCTGCAACAGGAGCCTTGGGTTAGGATCTAACTGTCTCCTCCAGGGACACAGGAGGCCATCCATCATCAGAGGGCATGGATGGAGCTGCAGCGATATCTCAGTAGTTGAGAACACATACTGACCTGGTGGTAAAGGAGGCAAGTTTGCTGCCCAGAATCCACGCTGGGCAACTCACAATAACCTGTAACTCCCTCTCCTGGGGATCTGACACCTTCTTCTGGCCTCACTCACACACACATAATTTAAAATAAATAAACATTTTATTTATTTGTTTGTTTGTTTTTGCAAAAATCAGGGCTACCATGCAAGGGCTTTAGGGGCTAAGCCCACTATTCATGACCTCCATGAGACCACCACCACCCAGCTAATTCTTGCCCCATCAATTACTTAACTTTCTCACCTGGAAGGCCCAGTAAATGCTAAAAGGTAGGCATCTAAGTGCTTACATACCCCAGTAACTCTGAGAGGTAGAGGCAGGAGGATCAGGAGTCCAAAGTCATATATCAAGTTCAAGGCCAGCCTGGGCTACAGGTGACCCTGTCTTCAAAATAAAAACAGAAAAAGGGAAAGGAAAAAAGAAAGAAAGAGCCCGGCGTTGGTGGCGCACGCCTTTAATCCCAGCACTCGGGAGGCAGAGGCAGGTGGATCTCTGTGAGTTCGAGGCCAGCCTGGGCTACCAAGTGAGCTCCAGGAAAGGCGCAAAGCTACACAGAGAAACCCTGTCTCGAAAAACCAAAAAAAAAAAAAAAAAAAAAAGAGAGAAAAAAAGAAAGGAAATTGTTGCCTTGCACTGCACACACTAGAGCCAGGAACGTCCTATGAGGGGTTCCCACAGCCAGCCACAGGGCAGCTGCCGGCAGCTGAAGGTACCAGAACCAGACGGAGGGAGGCGGTAGCCGTAATCGGGGAATTTCTCTTCCCTCTTGCCTTTAGAAGACGAAACTTGGTTTTTCTGCTATGACGGTTTCTTATACACTTTAGAAAATCAAAAAACAGCCAAAGAAAGAGGGCAGCATGACCACTCTCCTGCCTGAGTTCTCACAGGTCCTTTTTTTTTTTTTCTGGAATAACCCATCTCCATACATTTCCTGCCAGCTTTGGAGCCGCGTGCGTTTTTCTCTATCAGACTTTGTCCTGCACAGGAGAGGGTGGGAGCTCGGGGCCCTGGGAACTCCATCTGACTCACTCCTCATCCACCCCAGACCTGACCCAGACCCCGTGGAGAAACTCCCTGGCTTGGGGACAGGGACAGTATGAGGAATATAATGGTACAGAGAGCTCTGGGCTCTCACACATCACCAGGACCTTTAGCCTCTTCTTGTGGAATGCTGAATAAGTCCTGAGTGCCACAGACCTCAGTGTTCCTCCTGTAAAATGGGCAGTTTTATGTGGCCATGAAGCCTGGAGATTGCCAGCTCAGCCTCTTCTCTTGGCTGAGGTGACAATCACCTGGGCTCAGCTTCACTTTTCCTATACATTCAGAAGCTGAGCCAGAAAGTCTGTCCCATCGCCCTCTCCCGTTGCTGTGGAGACACAAGGAACCACAGGTAAGCCTTGTTGCTGGGCCCCCAACCTCCAGTTCTGGCCAATCCTCTTGTTTTGCTCCAACAGTGCTTCCACCAGGCTCCTCACTGCACAATGCCCTTGGCATACGTACCCTACCTTCCCCCGGGACAGACAGACCAAAGCCTTGGGCAATATGGGCCCATCCTTGTTGGCCCTGGGGAGTAGACCTAGCTTTCAGCAGGAGCCTCAATGACACATCACTGGACAAAGGATCCGGAAAAGAGGTGGGACAGGGCTCTGGACAAAGGGACAAAAGTCAGCAATGAAAACAAGGTCCTGGGTTCTTTTTCTTCCCCCCAGACAGGGTTTCTCTGTCTGTGTAATAGCCCTGGCTGTCCTGGAAATTTCTAGGTAGACCAAGCTGTCCTTGAACTAAAAAATCCACCTCGACCTCCTAAGTGCTGAGCCTAAGGGCATGCGCCACCACTGCCTGTCCTCAGCTCCTGCATTTCTAAGGTGAAGGTGCTAGTGCACTCACCCCAAGAACATGAGGCACACCATTCGTCCACAATGCACGTGCCTGGGGACCGCGGTTTCTGTCACTTTCTCCCCAGCAGTGGGTACAAGTCACCAGTCTGTGCTACAGTACTGTGGTGACGTGTGAGGCCCTAGTCAGCCCTCGGATGCCTGATCTCTAGAATCCCCTGCATGGAAATGTGCCAGGTGGCCTTTGGAGTGCATTTTCCGCCCAAGGCTGGACCCAATCACAGAGTCCTTTGGTCATTCTACCAGACCATTCTACAAAATTGTAACCTCCTGTTCAGCTCTTATGAGCTCTTCCAAGTTAGCCACACTCCAGCTCACACTCTGGGAACACGCAGTACAACAGTGGACTGCCTTTAAATGGTTTCTGAACCCAGGCTATGACAAGTCAGGAAGCAGAGCTGTCCCTCCTTCCTACTATGGAATGCTTTGAAAGCAGCAAAAAGAATACCATGGGCATGGCCACTATGCAAACTCTCTCTACAGCACCTCTCCCTGCTCCTGGGACGGCTCCAGCTTGAGACTCAGTTTCCACACAGTGAAAGAAGAATTATCCCGGCACCACTGCCCGGGATTCAAGAGATACGAGAGTGACACCACTCAAGAAAGACATGCACTGGGCCCGAGACATGGCTCTGCAGTTGAGAGCCCATGCTGTTCTTATAGAGACTCGAGCTGTTCCCAGCACCGACATCAAACAGCTCATAAGTACATATAACTCCAGCTCCCCGGAATCCAACACCCTTTTCTGGTCTCCTCACATACTTGCACTCATGTATACAGACGTCCATGCATACAAATAATTAAAAACATAAGCCAGGTGTGGTGATGCATGCCTTTAGTCCTTTAATCCCAGCACTCAGGAAGCAGAGGCAGGCAGATCTCTGAGTTTGAGACCAACCTGGTCTACAGAGTGAGTTCTAGGGCAGCCAGGGCTACACAGAGAAACCCTGTCTGGAAACAAATCAACAAAAAGATTTGGGGGCTTGAGCCTGGTCACTGTCAGGCTCATCACAGAATATATAATATATATAATAAAAGAGGGGCTGGAGAGATGATGGATCAATGGGTAAGGACACTTGTTCTTTCAGAGGACCTGGGTTAGACTCCCAGCACCCACATAGCAGCTCACAAACATCTATAACTCCAGGTCCAGGAGATCCAGTGTCCTCTTCTGACCTCCATGGACACCAGGCACACACAAGCTGCACATACATACATACATGCAAAAAAAAAAAAAAACCCTCATACATATAAAATAAAGAAATCTGAAGGAGGGAAAAACCTTTCAAATATAAATCTTAAAAAAATAAAATGAATAATAAAAACAAAGAAATATAGCTCTGATACAAAGTGCTTGCCTCACACAAACAAGGCGTGAGTTCCACACCCAGTACTACAAAAGAAAGAGAAAGAAAAGCCCAGGGATGGGCATGACAGCCAGCCCACACCTGCAAATTCCAGAACGAGGAAGCTGAGGCAGGAGGATTAGACTCTGTTTGAAGCCAACCTGGGCTACATAGTAATTTCCAGACCAGCCTGGCTACAGTGTAAGCCTGCATAAATAAATAAATTAGTAAGTAACAAATAAAACTCCAGTATGTTGGTCCTGTGGACACTATAAATAGGAGTTATAACCATTCAGGTTCACAGTACTTTGTGTTAATGGTAGATCCGTACTCCATTCAGAGTTCTGTGATGAGCCTGACCATAACCAGGCTCATCACAGAACTCTTTTGTTTTTGGTTTTTCGAGACAGGGTTTCTTTATGTAGACCCGGCTGTCCTGGAATTCACTCTGTAGACCTGGCTGGCCTCAAACTCAGAGATCCACCTGCCTCTACCTCCCCGGTGCTAGGATTAAAGGCAAGCGTGAGCACTACCTGGCTAAGCCGGGAAATCTTAATGGTGGTAACTGTTAGGGAGCAGCCCACCAGCAGCAACCACAGGAACCCTTGGGGAACCTGACCAAAGCCGCAGCTCACGGGCAAACAGCACAGGAACCAATGGAAACATTGTAACAAGTTACTTGTCAACTTTTAACTACTTTTGGTAGGTTCACTGTCTTGGGCCTCTCCACCAAGTTTAAGGACCCTTATTGGTCCTATTTTTCAGCCTATTCCCATGCCACACACTCAACCAATGGAACCCAGATAGTGACCTATAAGTTTGGGCTTCCTGAAGGACGCATTAGCATTCCACAGAAAGGAAGAGACAATTTTTTTTCAACCTCAGGCAGGGAGGTTGCTCCAGTCCTCCTCCAGATTCAACCTGAGGCTACTTCAGCCTGAAAGACTCTATTATCTGGAAGGCCTTCGGTCACTCTTCTATTGCTGTGAAGAAACACCATGACCAAGCCAACTCATAAAAGAAAGTATGAAAGCCAGGCATGCTGGTGCACGCCATTAATCCCAGCACCCGAGAGGCAGAGGCAGGCAAATCTCTGAGTTCGAGGCCAGCCTGGTCTACATAGCAAGTTCCAGGAAAGCCAGGGCTACACAGAGAAACCCTGCCTCAAACTCCTCCCACTAAATAAAAAAAAATAAAAAATAAAAAAAAGCATTTAATTGGAGATTTGCTTATAGTTTCAGAGGCTTAGTCCATTATCATCACGGCAGGGAGAATGGCGGCACAGAGGCAGACGTGGTGCTGGAGAAGTAGCTGAGAGTTCTACATCCTGATCCACAGGCAGCAGGAAGATTTGAAACCTCAAAGTCTCAAACTTCAGTCCCCTCAGTGACACACTTCTTTCAACAATGCCACACCTCCTAATCTTTCTCAAATAGTGCCACTCCCTGATGATCAAGCATTCAAATATATACGCCTAGGGGGGCCATTCTCATTCAAACCACCACAGCCTCTGAGACTCCAGCTCTCTGTTGCCAACAAGAGGCCGTTTCCAGCTTCCAGGTGTCAAGACTACCCATCACCTCAAAGACCTGCTCTTCTGGTCGTCTTCCAAAGCTGTAACACCTCTCAGAGCTAGTTCTTGGTTGGCATCCTGAGGCCTCTGAGAGTTTTGAGCTGTATCCTCTCAGAGCTGTCTCCACTCTTGGCTGGCATCCCACTGAGAATAAAACCTGTTTCATTTAAATCCCATGTTGTTTTATTATCGTCTGCCCACTGTATTCTTTGAGGAGGGTGGGGCTAGGTCCTAGTTGGAGACAGAAGACAACTCTACAAATCTCCTCGCTGGGTTGCGGTCAGGAACACCTTCTAGATCTTTTACCCAGGCCAGTCATGTTGTGTCCTTTCCAGAAATGGCCCTCACTTGCTGTCCTTGCAATTACATTTCAATAAATGTTTAAGGAATACTTATTGAATGCCTTCCACCCGTGAGGCCCAGTGCCAGCCCCTCCCATCATCTGCAGCTCTCCTTGTGGTCCCGGTTCCTCGTGGCCATCACTAGTCAGTTGCTGCAATACTCCGACCACCAGGAACTACCCACAATACAGGCAAGCTCGGAGATCAGCCCAGACCAGAATCAGCCTCCAGAAGAGGCAAAAAACGTCCAGAAATAACATGGTGAATGAAGGCCTAGGTGATTGGAAACTGAGGCCAAGAACAAGCAAGAGGGCCAGAGACATCATGAGGGAGCCTGGACTTCATGGGGCCAAGCAGTTCTTGGGAGTCCAACAACCCTGCAATCTTCAGCACAACATTTTTAAAGCTGCATGGACCAGGAACGTAGCTTGATGGTAGGGCACTTGCCTAGCAAGCCCAGGGCCCTGATTTCTATCCCTAGAAACAGAAATCTTACATAGGGCCAGCAAGATAGCTCAGTAGGTAAAGGCACCTGCCACTGAGTCTGGTGACCTGAGTTCAGTCCCCAGAATTCACATAGTAGCAGGTGAGAGCTGACCCCAAGCTATCCTCTGTCTGTCTGTCTGTCTGTCTGTCTCTCTCTCTCTCTCTCTCTCACACACACACACACACACACAGAGAGAGAGAGAGAGAGAGAGAGAGAGAGAGAGAGAGAGAGAGAGAGAGAGA
>CABHPR010133885.1:46008-60074 GCA_902168415.1 Peromyscus melanophrys
GGGGGCGCCTGGACCGCGGGCTCCCGCCGCCTCCCCGCGCCTCGCGTGTGTGCAGCGATCGGATGCGCGAGTGTGCGCGTGCCCTGCCTGTGACCGTGCGTGCGCCGGCCCACGACCCTGGCGTCCTGTGCGGGGGGGGTGTGTGCTGTGTAAGGTGGGGCTGGCCAGAGTCCGTGTCCGGCTCTGCGTGTGCGTGGACCTGTGTGTCTGTGTTCTGCAGCGTGTGGCAGGTCAGCCCCTGTGTGCGCAATGGACGTGTAGATAGATCCGTGCTGTGGTGTGCTTGGGAGCACATTGTGGCTGGGGGCACAGGCCTCCTGTGTGGTGGTGTGCACATGGTCCTGACCACTGTGACTAAGTGTACATACCGCTGTGGCCCCTTGCAGAGGCCTGGTGGTGGGCAAGTGTACAAGACACAGGGTCGCCGCAGTGTCCAGGCTGGTTTGTGTCTTTCTCTGGCCTCTGTACACGGGCCTCCATCCTTCTGTCCCTGCTTCATTAATGGGTGTGCACAAAGCCACCCATGATACCCTCTCCAGGTGAGACCCAGAGGGTCATGGTGAAGGTAATGGCAATGTGTTGGATCTGGAATTCACCCCCAGGCTTGGAGGGTTTTACACTTCTTCCCTCCCTTTCCCAGGATGTTCATGGTTGGCGATCTCTAGCCGCTCATGTCACCCGCGGTAGACTATTATCTACTTACTTATTTAGGTTTTTCAAGACAGGGTTTCTCTGTGTAGTCCTGACTGTCCTGGAACTCTCTCTATAAATCAGGTTAGCCTTGAACTCAGATATCCACCTGCCTCTGCTGCCCACCCCACAAGTGCTGGGACAAAATGCATGGCTTACCACACCTGGCTTGTGGTAAACTCTTTCTTCCCAAAACAAGACCTGCTCCCCAAGACTAGGTGCTCTACAAGTCTAGAATAGCAATGTACCTTTTTTTAAAAAAACCATTTATTTAGTTAGTTTATTTTGAGGGCTCTCACTGTGTAGTCAAAGTTGGCCTCTAATTTGTGATCATCCTGCCTCAGTCTCCCAAGTTGCTAAATTTGCAGGCTCATGCTACCAAACTGACTTACGACGTCTTTTCTTCTTCTTCTTCTTCTTCTTCTTCTTCTTCTTCTTCTTCTTCTTCTTCTTCTTCTTCTTCTTCTTCTTCTTCTTCTATGTCTTTGCATTTTTAACAATTATGTTATGTGTGGGTGTTTTGCCTGCATGTATATGCACTGCCTGCATGTAGTGCCTACTGGATTCCTTAGAACTGTAGTTACAGACGGTTGTGAGCGGCCATGTGGGTTCTGGGTTCAAATCCAGGTCCTCTGGAAGAATAGTGTTCTTAACTGCTGAGCCATCTCACTATAGCCTCTAATTAGTTGTCTTACTCACAACTTTTTAAAAGATTTATTTATTTTATATTGAGTGTTATGTCTGCATATATGACTGGTGCCCATGGAGTTCAGAAGAGGTTGTAAGATAACCTGGTACTGAAGTTACACTGTAGCCCAGGCTGGCCTTGAACTTACAGAGATCCACCTGCTTCTGCCTCCCAAGTGCTGGGATTAAAGGCGTGCACCACCACCGCCCAGCTGTGATTTTATTTTTCAAGAATCCAAGACAAATCATGTTACTAGGGCAAACACATTTCCAAATGGGAAGGAGGACCCTTTTTGTCTTATAGCGATAAAACAGTCTTTAAAAATTTTTGTTATGGCAGAGGCAGGCAGATCTCTGTGAGTTGGAGGCCAGTCTGGTCTACAAAAGTGAGTTCCAGGACAGCCAGAGCTACACAGAGAAACTTTATCTCAAAAAACAAACAAACGAACAAGTAAAACAAAACAAAACCCTTTTGTTATTACCGGTATGTGCACACTGGCTCAAGAGACCATGTTTATTATGCCTTGCCTTCACGCACAGGTCAGAGGGCATCTTTTGGGAGTTGGGTCTTCCCTTCCACAGTGGGATCTGGGCATCAAACTCCCGTTGTCAGGTTTTCATGACAAGTGCCCACTGGCTGAGCTACCCTCAAGTGTTCCCCAGGTTTTTGTCATTTTGTTTTTCTGAGATAAGGTCTCTTGTATCCCTGGCTGGTCTGGAAGTTAGTGTATACCCAGGGGTGAACTGGAACTCCTGATCTTCTGGATCGCTGTGATGAACAACTATTCGGCCAGACGTGGTTTTCTGTGGTGCTAGAGATCCAAGTCAGAGCTTCACACATGGCAGACAAGTGTTCTACCCAGTTACATCCCTAGTTCCAAGTCCCTTCATTTCTGGATGACTTTAATGGAATAGACTATTGCAGCTACAGTGTAAACCAGAAAATTATCAAAAGGTTGTTTCCAGATGGGTATTTTCATGGAACAGGAAGCCCACCCATGGCTCCCCTCTAGGGTCCCTGTAAGTATCAACTTTATGATACAGTGTTTTCTTTTAGGGGTGGAATCCTCTCAGAGGTCAGAAAAGGACATTGGGTCCCTGGAACTGGAGTTAGGGATGGTTGTAGGCTACCATGTTGGTAATAGGAACCAAACCCAGATCTTCTGCAAGAGTAACAAATGCTCCTAACTGCTAAGCCATCTCTCCAATCCCACTTCTTTTCTTTTGAAATATTTATTTTATTTATGTTTATGTGTGTGTGTGTGCATGCTGTGTGTATGCAACTGCCCTCAGGACCAGAAGAGGCGTCAGACCCCCTGGAACTGGAGTTACTGGCAGTTAGGAGCTGCCAGAAATGGGTACAGGGAATTGAACTCAGATCTTCTGGAAGAGCAGCAACTGCTCTTTAACCACTAGCCCTTGTGACACTTGGTAGGAGGCATTTTGCTGTGACCTAAAAACCAGTACACCACCCCTATAGCTTGACACCCTCTGGATTATCTATTTTTGTTTTTTGAGACAGGGTCTGTCTGTGTAGCCCTGGCTGTCCTAGAACTCTCTCTGTGGACAAGACTGGCCTCAAATTCAGAGAGTGGCCTGCCTCTGTCTCCCCAGTGCTGGGATTAAAGGCTTGTGCCACCACTGCTTGGCTGGATTATCTACTTGTCTGTCTGTCTATTTATCTATTTATTGTGGTACGGTAGATGGAACCCAGGGTCTCCCATATGCCAGGCAGGCACCCTACCACTGAACTATCTTCCACACACAACTCCCACGGCCTTTGATTTCAATACAATGCAGAACACTCACATCTGCCTGTCCAGAGCCTTCAGCATCAGCTCCCAGAATGCAGTGAGAAGTATGCTCTCCTCCCTGCACCACCCCAGGCAGTTCTATGGATGACTAGAGTGAGATAGTTCTGCCTTGCCCTGCCCAGAGCTGGTCACTTCTGGAAGCTTCTGGGGACCTGCTGTTTGCTCTTTGTCCCCCACCACCACCCTGGAGTCTTTGTTTTCCTGCCTTTTCCAGATTCCCAAGATTCTTGGGAGGCCTCTGGGAGGGAGGGGGAGCTGCCTTGGTTAGGGTCATACCAAAGTCCACCTCCGTTTCCCAGTGTTTCTCTCACAGTCTGTTGGAACAGTGGGTGAGTACGGATTTTCCCAGTCCTTCAGAGACGGCAAGTGACTCTAGGGGGCCACATTCAACCAGGCCCTGGTAAAGCCCAGGACAGCACATGCCCCTCCCCCTCTCAGCCTAGGCCCAGTGGGAGGAGGAGCCCACCTCCCCTCGGAACTGGCAGGGAAAAGAGGGTCGTCAGCCTCTGGTTCCCCTTCCCCGGTCACCTTTCCGTTCCTTCCCTCCGGCGAGGGACGCCCACTCGGCAGCTTGAGGCAGGGAATATGGGTTTATTAAAGCTTGGGTTCTAGTCCCTGCCCCACTGTGCACCCTTGGCCTACACACGAGTTTCTTCACGTGCAGAGTAGGATGTTTACATCCATCATCCCACTGACAGCAGCAGCATCTGGCTCCCCGCTCCAGTCACTTCCTGTGTGTAGGCAGGGAGGGGCTTGGTAGGTGGTCCTCCTCCCTGCCCCCTCCTCTGGGGACTGGCTGGTAGGTTTGGAGGCTGTGGGAGCTGGAGTTAGGAGACGCCCAGATACAAGATTAGCCTGCCCCTAGCATGTTACACGGTGTCACCTTACAGTGTGGGCCGCCTCTTTGTCTCTGGGGCTGATTTGGCTCTGGGAACAATTGCAGGGTCTGTTAGCCCAGCATTGGCTCTTCCTGCTAGGCAGCTGCCTTCGCCTCCCTGGGTCACCTCACCTGGCCTCCGGTTCTCCAGGTGAGGGCTTCCTACTCATTCTTCTCCAGGCCAGCTGTGCCATCTTTCTGAAGGCCCCGTGGGCTTTCTGGCTTCCAGAGAGCTAGCCCACGTTTCATTTAGAGAGTTCACACCTGGGTGACCCTGAATAAGTCCCTCTGCAAGCCTCAGTTTCCACTCTGGTCAAGCCAGGGCAATGGATAAACAGGGATCCATTATTGCAAGGTATGCAGGAATATTCCAGAATTCTCAGAAGCATGTGTGCTTATAAGCATATGTGAGCATGTGCATGAGCATGTGGGTGTGACTTAGGCCTGTGATGTACACGCGCACATACACACACACACACACACACACACACACACACACACACACACACAGGAACATAGGTGTGTGGACATGGGCATGCTCAGTGTATGTGTTCCTGGGGAAGGGCTCAAGACTATTGTTAACTTCTTAGGAATCAGGAACCAGATTTAGGAATCCTAGGCTCTTCAGCATCTCAGGAACCATCCTAGGCCCAGCCTCCCTCTGGCTCCTAGGGCTGCTATTCAGCCTCTGCTCATACACCAGGTTTCCATCATTCTGCCAAGCACAGCCTCCCCGGGCCCCTGGTCTGCCCTTCTCCTTCTTATCTCCCTCTGCCTCCTCCCCTCCCACTTCTCCTCCCCATCCATGGACTTTTCACCTGCAAGCGTTGCAGATAATTCACTGTGTTCACCGTGGCCTCGCTCGTCTCCCACTGGGAGGGCAGGGAGCTTTGCTGACTTTGCTTGCGCCCAGCACAGCCTGGCACATACACAGCAGCAGGAGCTCCACAAACATTGCCAAATGGCCAGGAACCCCAGGCACCCTCCCTGGCTTCTGTTGTCTGCTTTTTGAGGCATGCCTCTCAACAGAAGGGTCTGCAGGGAGCTAGAAGCCGGTAAGAGCACAGATGAAAGTGCCAGCCCCTTGGTGAAGGAGGCCTCTGTACTGGAAAGCGCGCGCACACACACACACACACACACACACACACACACACACACACACACCGTGGGCCAAGGTTGCTATGTGCTGACAGCATGCTACCTAGGATGGCAGTATCCTTCTTACCCTGCAAAACTCAGGCCCCTGCTCTATCGCAACCAGGGCACCCTAGCCCTGTGCCCTCCTGGGCAGCCCAAGACCCCCATTAGGAGACAAGCAAGGCAAGAAGAGACTGGCGAGGTGTCTGAGCAGCAGAGCCGGGACCCCAGCCCAGGTCCCAGATCCAGAGTCAGGGCTCCAGTCACCAGGTCAGTTCCAGAGAGAACACTATAGCCTACTAGCCTTGGACTCCAGGCTACCAGGCAACAGAATGAGTGCGCCTCTTGTCAACGGGAAAACCTGGGCCCCTGACAGCAGAAAAGCAAGGGATGCTGGGCAGCAGCTTAGCCTGGCCTTGGAGGTCAGGGCAGATGTGGAAACATAGTATTGGAAGCGAACAGCATCCAGGCCGAGGAATATCATAAGCAAAGGCAGGAGGTTCATAGTGCAGTGCAATCCATGGTCTGGAGACGGGGGAGCAGGGGAGGTGTGAGGAAAGGAAACTCAAGTTGAGGACCAATGGAGCTCTGAGAAAGCCCCGGATGCTAGAGTGTCTTCGGGAAATTGCTGAGCAGTGTGACATCTCTTACCGGCCCCTGAGGATGGCTTTATCAGAAGGAGGCCAGATGACTGTGGGGAGTGGACTGAGTCACACCAGTGTCCCCAACACCCGTGAAGAGAAGCAGGCACACCCACTGCTGTGTGCATACCTCTGCAGACACCCAGAGACCAAGCCCCGACCTGTCCCAAGCTGCACCCACTGGGTATCTCCTCACTAATGTCACGCACTCATTATGTCTCGCAGTCACATAGCCTTGTGTACACAAATGCCACCTGTGCACACCCAGGACAAGCCCTTGCTGGGCACTCCCCCAAAACCCATACCACAGCATTCCACAGGGGCACCACAGTGGGGGAAATGCTGGGAACCAAGCCTGAGGCCCTGACCGGGGGTGGCATACAGTTACCTAGAATTCTTCTTCTGCTTCTGTGTCTCTCTTGTATGCACAGCAATGCCGGCTTCAGGGAAGGGGCCCCAGGACTCACAGTCGGGACACAGGCCCAGGATGCTGACTGGGGGCCCGGCCACCTGCTCTCAGCTTCAGCAGCTGGGCTGGCCAGTGACGTCCAATGTCTATCCTTTTGATCACTATGCTGAACTTCACCCAGTATCCGGGTGTCTCCAGGGGGATGACTCGGCTGGGTCCGAAGGCAACCTCAGAAATACTCACTCTGCCTTTGCTTATCTGAGCCTGAAAACTATGGATGGGCTCAGAGGTGGCTTGTGTGGCTCAGACACTTCGATGGCCCATTTGATGAGCAGAAATAGAATATGGCCAGGTGCTGCTTTAGTCCTGGTCAAGGGTCCAGGCCGTGTATCTGGAGCCAGGATAGAAGGTAGAGCTAGAAGAGCGGCAGAATTCATCCATGAAATCCAAGATTGGCTACAAAAAGGCCACAGGGCCTACTCTCTACTTGGATTGACCTGAAACACACACACAGTCTGATTGTAGCCTGACCTCGTACCTGTGAACTTAGTGAAGACCTTGGGGTCACCTCCTTGGGTCCCAGCCTATGTAGCTTTGCTTGCCACATCTTTCTTGCCACATGTGGAGCTCACTCTCAAAAAACAAAAAAACAAAAAACAAAAAACAAACAAACAAACAAACAAAAAACCACAAAAGACAGCTCTAGTTACCACAATGGGTGTGAAGCAGTTCACTGAAATTTCTAGAACCAGTTGCCTGGGGCTGGTCAAAGCAGGTCTGGTTTTTCCCTTGGTAGTTTGGCAAAGTCCTTCCCTTCTCTCCAAGATTCTCCAGCACCCTCTGATAAAGTTTCTAGACCTTTCCACCCCAGCCACTCTACCAATGTAGCCTGATGGCACAGACACACAATTGGCCTGTCCCTGGTTAACACAGCCCTGCTGGGCATTTCTGGATAGCCACCTGCCATGTGGCAGCGTATGGCTTGGCACCTGGAGAGGCTTAAAGGCTCCCAAACAATTCCAGTTTTGCTCTGTTTTGTTTGGAGACAGGGTTTTTGTATCGCTCAGGCTGGCGTGGAACCTGATATGGAGTCCAGAATGACCTTGGAGTTTCAATTCTCCTGGGATTACAGCATGAACTGTCATGCCCAACAACAATTGTGGTTTAAAAAAAAAACAAAAACCAAACCTCAGCTAGAGCTTAAGGTGTAGTTCACCAGAAGAGTGCCTGGTAGGTGTGCACAAGGTCCTAGGTCTCATTCCCACCACCAAACCCAGCTGTGCATGCCTGTAATTCCAGCACTCTGAAGGCAGAGGCAAAATCTTAAATTCCAGGCCAACCTCGGCTCCACAGTGAGAAAACATGTCTCCCAACAATAAACAGGAGGGGTGGTGCAACACCATAAAGTCAGCATTTGGGAGGTGGAGGCAGGAGGATCAGGAGTTCAAGGTCATCTTTAGCTACACAGGGGTTTTGAGGCCAGCCTGGGATACATGCAAATTTATCTCAAACGAACAAACAAGAAATCAAAATAAGTAACTCTGTCAATCTCAGTCACATTGTGGTCTGGAACTGTGAGTGGAGAAATGAATTGAGGGTGGGCAAGATGGCTCAGCAGATAAAGGAGTACGACAGTGTCTTAGAGTTTCTATTGCCATGAAGAGACACCATGACCATGTAACACGAATTGCTAAACCGTCTTATTAATAAAAAACCCGGAGCCAGGTATTGGGGTAAAGCTGAAAGATCAGAGAAACAAAAGAAGCCACAGCTAACTTCACCTTGCCAATTCCTCAGCCGATACTGTTTCCTCGAATCCTTAGACTTTAAGCCTCTGAGTCCTCACCCCTCAGTTGAACAGCTGCTAAAAGCTTCTAGTTCCTGGTCCTCACATACCTTTCTGCTTCCTGCCATCACTTCCTGGGATTAAAGATGTATGTCCTTCCCAAGCAAAGACATGAGATCTCAAGTGCTGGGATTAAAGGTGTCTGCCACCATGCCCAGCTTTGTTCTCAGTGTGGCCTTGAACTCACAGAGATCCAGGTGGATCTCTGTTCTGAATCTCTGCCTCCTGAGTGATAAGATTTAAGACGTGCGTGCCACTACTCTATGTCTAATCTAGTGGCTGTCTCTGTCCTCTGATCCCCAGATAAGTTCTATTTGTTAGAGTACAAATAAAATATCACCACATGACCACAGCAACTCTTACAAAGGAAAACATTTCATTGGGACTGGCTTACAGTTTCAGAGGTGTAGTCCATTATCAGCATGCAGGCAGACATGGTGCTGGAGAAGGAGCTGAGAGTTCTACATCTTGATCTGCACTGGGCATAGCTTGAGCATAGGAGACCTCAAAGCGCACCCCCACAGTGACACACTCCAACAAGGTCTTTTATACCTACTCCAACAAAGCCATACATCCTAACAGCGCCACTCCTGGGGGTGGAGGGGTGGGGAGGGCATTTTCTTTCAAACCACCACAGTCACCAAGCCTGAAGACCTGAGTTTAATCCCTGAGACCCACGTGGAGGAAGGGGAAAACTGTCACACACCCCATTGCCATCTGATCTCACATGTGTCAAGATTGGTGTGGCTACTTATTTTTCTAAATTTTTAATGATCTGTACAGCTGTGTATGAGTATGTGCAAGTGGGTACAGGTGTTCAAGGCCAGGTAGTTGGGAGCCATGTGAAGTAAGTTGTGGGAACCAAACCCAGGTCCTCTGAAAGAACAGTACTGCTCCCTAACGGCCAAGCCATCTCTCTAGCCCCTAATACACTTTACATTTCTATGTGTGTGGATGTTCTGCTTGCATGTATGGATGTGCACTACACTCACACAGCGCTCATGGAGGCCAGAAGAAGTCACCAGATGTCCTGGAGCTGAAGTCACAGCTGACTGTGAGCCGCCATTTGAGTGGTGGGAACCAAACCTGGGTCCTCTGCAAGAGCAGCAAGTGCTCCCCCCCAAAGAGTTCTTTTTTTTTTTTGGTTTTTCAAGACAGGGTTTCTCTGTGTAGCTTTGCGCCTTTCCTGGAACTCACTTGGTAGCCCAGGCTGGCCTTGAACTCACAGAGATCTGCCTGGCTCTGCCTCCCGAGTGCTGGGATTAAAGGCGTGCGCCACCACCGCCCAGCTTTTTTTTTTTTTTTTATAATCAAAGTATTTATTTATTTATTTATTTATTTTCGAGACAGGGTTTCTCTGTGTAGCTTTGCACCTTTCCTGGAGCTCACTTGGTAGCCCAGGCTGGCCTTGAACTCACAGAGATCCGCCTGGCTCTGCCTCCCGAGTGCTGGGATTAAA
Source organism: Peromyscus melanophrys (assembly GCA_902168415.1). Lineage (NCBI taxonomy): Eukaryota > Metazoa > Chordata > Mammalia > Rodentia > Cricetidae > Peromyscus > Peromyscus melanophrys. The sequence continues at coordinate 55,569 of CABHPR010133885.1, forward strand.
GGCGTGCGCCACCACCGCCCGGCACAAAGAGTTCTTTTAATTCCATTTTATTAATTGTGTTTGAGTGTGTATAGGTCAGAAGGCAATTTACAGAAATCAGTTCTCTCCTTCTACCATGTGGTTCTCAGGAATCAAACAGAGTCATTGACCTTAGCAGCAGGTGCATTTACCTGCTGGGCCATCTCACTAACCTGAGAAATGTTATGAACAGGAGCAGGCCTGGCCTCATTCCTCACTGGGGCCTTCAAAGGTGACAGCAAGCAGGGTAGCTGGGATCACGGAGAAGGGTGAAGCTTGAAGGGGTCCAGAGCCTTTGATTCGCCAGGACCTGGCTGGCTTAACTTGCCTGTCCCACCCAGCAAGGTACTGCCTGCTCTCATATCCACCCCCTGGAAGCTGTCAGCCGCAGTGGGAAAGAGTCTGCCGAGCCAGCTGCCCATCAGTTCCTCCTGTGGCCACACCTCCCACAGTACCTCTCACAGTTCCTCCCGGAACCCGGGCTAGCTGTAACTTGATTTGATCACTAGTAAGGAAATGAGAGTGACCAGAACATTCCCAGGTCTGCGCCTCCAGGCCTCAGGGGACTTTTTCTCCAGGGAGAAATGAAGGCATGTGGTCACTCTGCCACTGGGGAGAGGTCATGAAGAGAGCAGCCTGACACCCACAGGGCAGACAGTTGAGAGTACTGAGGTGCCAGTGTGCTGAGGTGAGCTCAGGCTGGCCCAGGGTTGAGCTCTGGAAACAGGAGCCATTTCTTTTTTCTTTTTTTTTTTTTTTTTTTTGGTTTTTTCTCGAGACAGGGTTTCTCTGTGTAGCTTTGCGCCTTTCCTGGAACTCACTTGGTAGCCCAGGCTGGCCTCGAACTCACAGAGATCCACCTGGCTCTGCCTCCCGAGTGCTGGGATTAAAGGCGTGCGCCACCACCGCCCGGCGACAGGAGCCATTTCTATTAGCCACTTGCTGTTCCATGGAGGGGAGCCAACAGTGCTATCCTACCAGTGTGATACTGTCTCAAAAAAAAATCAAAACAAAAATCTGGACATGGTGGCAGGGGGCAGTGGTATGGAATCACAACACTGGAAAGAGAAAGATCAGGAGTTTAAGGCCAGCCTAGGCTACATAATGAATTCAAGGCCAACATGGACTACTTGAGATGGGGGAGCGAGGAGACTAAGACAAACACCCTACAAGGTGGCTCACACCTTTATTTCCAGCACTCAGGAGGCAGAGGCAGGCCAGTCTCTGTGAGATTGAGGCCAGCCTGGTCTACACAGTAAGTTCCAGGCCAACCAATGAGAAACAATAAAGCCAGGCCTGGGGGTTTTACACTTACACTCCCAGCTCTTGGGAGGTGTGAGGCAGGGCTTATGCAACATACTGAGACTCTGTTTCAAGAAAACAAACAATACCTTTCCCTAGGATTGGACCAGGTGCACACTTCCCATGGAGTTCAGCCTGAGTTGCAATAAGGGCTACAGTTGCAGAGACAGGATGCTACTGTGTGTCAAGTCTGAACATGAACAAAGACGTTGTTTGAAAACCTTTCAAGGCTCTCCCCTCCTGAGACTGCCCCTCATCCCTGGTGCTGCCTACCCACCTAGAGAACCAATCCTAGAAGGCAACTATTAAGAGCTCAGCTAGAGCAGGGAGGGATGACACCTTCCCTAGACACCAACAGCCATGGGAAAGCCTGGAGTCCACAGGGTCCTCAGAGCCCAGAGAATGGGCACTACACAGCAAGGAAGTGGCCCCATTCCTTTCCTGTCTTCTACCCCCTCATCAGGCTGTTTGAAAAACCCTGAAACATCTGGGCTGAGGACTGTGAATCCAAATTTCTACAGAGGAGGGCCTCAATGAGGAAGGCGAACCCTCAGCAAGCATTTGATTTTGTTTGTTTTTCCAGACAGAGTTTCTCTGTAATAGTCCCGGCATTCCTGGAACTCATTTTGTAGACCAGGCTGGCATCGAACTCACAGAGATCCGCCTGCTTCTGCCTCCCGAGTGCTGGGATTAAAGGCGTGCGCCACCACCACCCAGCAAGCAAGCAAGTTTTATTATTGTTTTTCGTGGCTGGTAGGATTCTGTACATACACAGCTCGGGTTCTTGTCCGGCGCCTTACATTATTAATGGGCGACTGTGTCCCAGCCTTAAAAAGCCACCCATAGACTCCCATGCTCTCTCTCCCTGGGCTTCTCTTCCCGTGTTTCCTCTCTCTGTCCCTGCTCTGTTCCCTCCGCCAGGCCTGGCTCCCCCCACCACCACCACTTTCCTTCCATTAAAGCTCTAAAAACTAATATCAGGTTCTGTTGCGGCCGTGACTCTTCCGCCGACCCACCAGTGCCGTTCATCCTTTCAGGGGCACCTCGGATTGAACCCAGGGCTATGCACACCACAGTAGACAAATACTCTACCACGAAACTCTATCCCCACTTCCTTTATTTATTTATTTATTTATTTATTTATTCTTAATCTCTTTTGTGTGTTGGGGAGGCATGTGGAGATCTGGGGACAACCTGTCCAGAGTTGGTTCCTCCCTTCACTGTGTAGGTTCCCAAGGATCAAACTTAGGTCATCAAACTTGGCAGCAGGCAGCTTACCTGCTGAGCCATCTCATTGGCCCTATTTATTTAGTCTCTTAGAGGCCAGGCTGACCTTGTACTTGACATACAGCCAAGAACAATCTTGACATTCTGATCTTCCTACCGCCACCTCCTCGGTGCTGTTACATGAGGTGCTGAGTGAGGTTTGAACCCGGGGCTTTGTGCATGCTAGGCCAACACACTAGCAACTGAGCTGCATCCCTAGCATTTTTATTTCACTCAAGGTTTCACTAGGTCTTAGGCTGCTCTCAAACCTGGGATCCTTGTGCCTTGGCTAGATGCCTGGGATTCCAGGGGTGTATTGCCATGCCTCTATCTGGCCCGTAGCTTGCCTTTAGGATCACCTTAAAGATGATCCGTGAGGTTCATGGGAATTATCCAAGATCACCAGGCGGCATCTAGGTGAAGAAATCTTGAGCACCAAACCAAGATGGCAGACAGGGAGTCAGGCATCTGTTGACCCAGCCCTCTTACACACCTGCAGGTGCTCATGGGTCTCACTGGCATCCAGTGTGTCCCCTCTCTGTGCTTGCTCTGCGGATCTAAAGTAGAGCCAGGAAACCCTATTTTTAACAGCCACCCCCTCTCGGTTGCCAAAGGACTTTGTTGTGTACAACCAGGCTGGGGCCAACAGTGTAAGCCTCCCCCTAGCTAATGCCAGCTGGAATGCACCTGCTCATGGCCACCTCCCAGACGACTCTTTCCAAACTCCACGGTCAGTTATAGGTAGTCTTCTGATACCAGCCCGAATGGCCTCTCGATTCCTAGGTATAGGTAGTCTTCTGATTGGCCTCTCGATTCCTCACCCAGCTTTGACCTGAGTTAGGCATTGCGAGCTCCCAGCAGACACCCCAAACACAGCAACCGGCATTTGACTGAGATCAGCGGGGCCCTGCAGTCTTGGGCCGCAGGGGCTCCCCTCAGGTGGAAGTGGGGGTGTTAAGGGTGGTGTGTTCTGCTAACCTATGGGGTTAGCACAGTGTTCATCCTGGCACATCAATTCACCTGATAAGGAGACTTCGGTTTTTTGTTTGTTTCTTGAGAGGTCAGAGAGATGGCTTGGCAGGAAGGGTGTTGCCATCAAGGCTGACAACCTGAGTTGGTCAACCCAGGCCCCACACGGTGGGAGGACAGAACTCACTTCCACAAGCTGTCCTCTGATCTCCACATGTGTGCTGTGCCATATACACATCCACACATATACACAAATCAACAGACCAATGTGAAAATAAATCACAAGACATCTAATTGACTACCAAGCCCAAACTCTGATCAAGGTGGGACAATTTTCTGTAGATATAGCCATGTTTTGGGAGATTGGCTCTGGATAGTTCATGCTTTCGTCTATCACTGTCACTTTATTTTTTAAACAGGGTCTCACTATGTATACAGCCTTGGTTGGCCTAGAGCTCACTATGTAGACCAGGTTGGTCTCAAGCTCAAGAGATCTGCCTGCTTCAGTCTCCTGAGTACTGGGATTAAAGTCATATGTCACCATGCCTGGCTACCTGACAATTGTCTTTATAATCTTACAATGTTTGCCAGGCGGTGGTGGCGCACACCTTTAATCCCAGCACTTGGGAGGCAGAGGCAGGTGGATCTCTGTGAGTTTGAGGCCAGCCTGGGCTACAGAGTGAGTTCCAGGACAGGCTCCAAAGCTACACAGAGAAACCCTGTCTGGAAAAACCAAAAAAAAAAAAAAAATTACAATGTTTATTTATATGTGGGGGAGGGTAGCCCCTTGAGAAGTCAGAAGAGGGCACTGGATTCACCAAAGCTGGAGTTACAGGTGCTTGTGAGCTGTTTGATGTAGGTGCTGGGAACTAATATTTCTGGAAGAGCTGCAAGCACTGAATATTGAGCTATCCCTCTAATCTTCACCTGACATTTTGGGGTGTGTGTGTG